>JAINUG010000370.1:525000-571388 GCA_029706075.1 Aldrovandia affinis | reverse complement strand
CTGGAGGTCAAGGTAGATCATGTAAACGACTATGCCACACATCACCAACCACACCAGCCACCAGGCGGCGTGGCCTAGGCAGGAGCAGAGGGTGGGGTGACCCGCCTGGCCATCTTCCACACCGGCCGGGGCATACGTGACACCGGTCTCGGCTGTGCCCGCCGGGCCCGCGCTGCCTCTCATTACGACCGGGGTGTGCAGGAAGAGCTCGGGGGTCCAGAGGCACTGCCTGGTCTCAACCCCCTGGATTGGGTGGATAACAAACAAGATAAAAACAAGGCAGCAAATGCAAAAAAGAGAGCGCGCCTATTTTGGTTGCTCCTTTTCTGCCTCTTATAGCCGATGGGCGGGAGAGTGAAGAAGTGGGGTGTGTGTGTGTGTGTGCGTGTGTGCGTGTGAGTGTGTGTGTGTTTGTATGTGTGGTGTACTAGCACAAACCGCCCTATTTTTGATCCAGATACGAATGCAATGCAAAAAAACATTGGTTCATGCATGTTGACATTATCTCACTTATTATTTCCTCTCTCCCTGTCTTGCTAATTTCAGACCAACTCTTTATCTTTGTTAAAGTCATACCTTTTAAAAGTACACTTTCAGTGAATATGGGTCCTGTCTCTCTATTCACTCTCACCTATACACAGTGAATATGGGCCCTGTCTCTCTATCCACTCTCACCTATACACAGTGAATATGGGCCCTGTCTCTTATTATGCTATTTGGGCATAATTTGACTATATGGATTACCATGACTGCTAGAATTATCAGTCTTTGCCTGATTCATTACCATAGCCCTGGTTGTTAATATAGTCAGCATGATTGGTCGACTATAAACCTAAATATTATTGTTAAACTTATTAGAATATTAACATGATTGTTAACATATCACGTATAATTGTCATTGTTGTGCAAGATTTCCAGCTTTGTCCTCATTATTTTTCCTTTGACACACGTTTGTCAAAAGTTTGAATGTGTAAAAAGAAATTCCCGCCCTGACATTGCTTACTCATTGCACGTTCATGGAAGGGGAAACAATGTCAGTGCCAATGCCACATTACATTACATTACATTACAGGCATTTAGCAGACACTCTTATCCAGAGCGACTTACAGTTTTTTTACATTTCTTTACAATCCATTTATACAGCTGGATATTAACTGAAGAATTATCAGGTTAAGTATCTTGCTCAAGGGTACAACGGCAGAGTCCCACCTGGGGATTGAACCTGCAACCTTAACGTTACAAGCCCAGCTCCCTAACCATTATACCACACTGCCGCCTGGTCTGCCATTGGTCATTTTGTGCTGCTTGCAACTATATGTGGCCAACATTAGATTATTATCGTTGCGTCATTTATTGACTACATTTGAAGAGTTCATACGCAAAAGCCGATAAACGCCACTCCTGCCAGACAAAACCAAACAAGCCGTGATTGATATCACAGTGCCATCTTTGCGATATCTGTACATATAGCATGAGACATATATGGAGTTTGGCAACAAAATGGTTTGGAAATCTTCATTTATTTATAATGCACATATCAGGAGAGCTACAATAACCTCGGCTTTTAATATTTCCCCATCTTCTGTAACTCTCTCTTTCATCTACATTTACATTTTAAGCATTTAGCAGACGCTCTTATCCAAAGCAACTTACAAGAAGTGCATTAATACATAGTAGGAACGATCATAGTTTGCGCAAGAGATCAGTGCAGTGATACAGCGATAGACATCATTATAGGCAGCTGCGTACCATACCTGTAACACTGGGGAGGTTAGCACATTTTTTTATTTTTTTTATGAGGAATAAGCAAGGATACATATACATAAGTATTGAACAAGTAGGCAGTGGTGATGACAATTGGCTAGATGTACAGAATTCAGTGGTAGTGGAGTCTGAAAAGGTGGATTTTGAGTCTCTTGCAGAAGATCGCAAGACAGAGAAGAGGCGAGACCACGAGGAGCGGCTGCCTCAGTTTAACAGAGGAGGCGGAGCGGAGGGGTCTGGCTGGGGTGTAGGGAGTGATGAGTGTCTGGAGGTATGGGGGAGCAGTACCTCTAGCCACTTGAAAAGCAAGCACCAGTGATTTGAATGTGATGCGTGCTGCGATGGGGAGCCAGTGCAGAGAGGGGAGTAGAGGGGTGACATGGGTCCCCATTTTTTTATGATTTCTTTCATTCTTATTCATATTTCAACGTCCACAAACACTTTTTACAATTAAGAATATCTTATCCAATTATAGCTTAAACATTCATGTTTGCTGGAAGAGATTGCTTTCAAAAGGACGTGATGTTGAATTCTGTCAAAAAAAATGGACCTTATACACATATGTTTTTTTTCATATTATCAATGGTACATTATCTGAATTTGACATTCTTTCTGTGGTTTAATGTTGTAATAGGCTGGATTTCTGTGCTTTGTTTTTCTTTTGTAATTGCGGGGGAAGTCCCTGTCTAAATCATGAACGCTCCAAAGAAGTTATCGTAGCGGTTCTGGCGGGTGATCAGGGTGTGGTTCTTCGCCCTCACCAGGAGGGTGTCACCCTTGACCAGGTGGAAGACTCCGCCCAGGTAGCTGTTCATGAATTCTC
This sequence comes from Aldrovandia affinis, assembly GCA_029706075.1. Classification (NCBI taxonomy): domain Eukaryota; kingdom Metazoa; phylum Chordata; class Actinopteri; order Notacanthiformes; family Halosauridae; genus Aldrovandia; species Aldrovandia affinis. The sequence continues at coordinate 568,801 of JAINUG010000370.1, read as the reverse complement.
TATGTTGCCTGGTAACCTGACAGTGGAACCTCTTGGACTCCATTAGCTCCAGGGCCCTCTCTGGGTACCGCAGCGTTCTACGCAGAACCGTGTGCGTGAACATGGAGCACCTGGGCTCGGTGAAGTAGACCTTGGAGTAGACGTAGTAGTACCCCTCCTTCTGGACCACAAGACCTCCCTCCTTGTACTCCAGCTCATGGATGAAGGAATCCGCGTCTGGATTCCACAGCAAGATTCCGTCTGAACGAGGGGGGTCCTGCGCGACTGGAGAGATAGAGAGAAAGAGAGAGAGAGAGAGAGAGAGAGAGAGAATGAGAGAGAGAGAGAGAGAGAGAGAGAGAGAGAGAGAGATGACAGAGAGAGAAGGAACAGTAACTGTAATGGAATCTGTCTCTATGTGACTGTAATGGGACCTGTCTCTATGTGAACATGCAATGGAGGCTGTGGGGTTTCCGCTGTGCATCTCACTCACCCACGGGGACAGAAGAAGACACACAGGGTTTCACTGCAGCCGCCCCTGTACGGTCTGCGCGCAAACCAAGCAACAGCAGGGTTTGAGATATATGGGTGGACAGCAGCATGACCTGATTTGTGAATACCCTTAGATAAGTGCGTGTCTGTTTGTATTTGTGTGCGTGTGTGCGTGTGCGTGTGCGTGTGTGCGTGTGTGTGTGTGTGCGTGTGTGTGTGCGTGTGTGTGTGTGCGTGTGTGTGTGTGTGTGTGTGTCCGTGTGATGAAGAGGCGAGCAAGTCTCACGTGATAGGTGTGCTGTAGGCCTTGATGGCTTCATGGGCTTTAACGCAGGGATAGGTCTCTGTGTTGGCGGGATTTCAATCTCATGTTCGTCTGTTTTTAGAATCAGAAAAGAGAAACATTCACTGCCTGCTCTTCGGTGCATTCCACTGCCGGTCCGGTTATACGGGCTATAAATATATAAGTAATCATGACGTCTGCAAGCACTTATGTGTTGCATGTGTCCATTCAATCGCGCATCAGTGCACAGAGTCTCCAGCTCGCGGGTGAAGGAATCCCCCTCTGGATTCCACAGCAAGATTCCATCTGAATGAGGGGTGCCCCCCTGTGTGTGGGGGGGGGGGGAGAGAGAGAGAGAGAGAGAGGTGTTTGTGTGGCCAGAGACTGCTGTGGGAAACCTGCACTTAGAACAAGTGCCTTTGTGCCTGCACAACTCGGGGCCTATCAAAGAAGTTTCTGATCATATATATATATACGTATATATATATATGCGTGAATCATATTGTATTTCTGTAGACATTCAGATTTATGTGACTTGATGGGTAAAAAAGGACATGGGGCACCTCTTTGAATGGAGGCTGTCTTTGTGACTGTAATGGAGGCTGCCATACATTTTTTGTTTTCATTTTAGTATGGGCGAACATAAAATTTGACACTTATCCAGAATCGTGTGTGATGACAAAAACCTGCCACGTGTGTGTGTGTGTGTGTGTGTGTGTGTGTGTTTGTGTGATGAGTAGAGCGTGTCTTACCTACTAGGTGTGCTATAGGCTTTGGTGCCTTTATCACAGAGTTTTTTTCGTTGTTGGTGGAATTTCAGTGCCATATGTGTGTTTTAGAGACAGAGAGGAGAAACTGTAGCTGTCCGCCCTTCAAAGATTCATTCGAAATATAAAAAAATCATAATGGAAGTTCCTCAGTTTTCCACAGGTTGTCATTCATGGAATTAATTAAGCATTAAATAGCATCTAATTGGTTTACAACAGAATGTGCACAATGGTATCAGGAGCATTTGACGTAGGACTGGGCCAGTGACAAAATTTGGACAGGGGAGTAATTGGCAACAAATTAGTCGATTATACAAGATGTGTGGTAATACTTTACGTTAAGTTACACCTATACCTATACAGTGATATCATAACTTCTTTGATAACAAGCGGTTATTATGAAGTAACAATGCAATGTGAGAAATATGTAACGAGTTAGCTGTGTTCTTAACTACGCATATGAAACAAGGACAGCCCTACAGTTACATGTTAGTTACCAGTTACATGTTAGTTACTGTTATAAATGATATTATGAAGAAATATTTATAATATAACTAGATAACGAATGATATTATTATTATTATTAGCTATAATTTACATAATGGTAACTAACTTGTAACAGGGCTGGCCTTGATTGGCTACATTTGCACGCACATAATATTCTGGATGTTGTGAAAGATCATATTAAGTCAATAATGCGATTAAGCCGTTTACATGCTCTACAAAAGTGTGAGTTTCCATAATATGTCTATTTATATGCAAGTGGTTTATGGTGCAGTTATCCAGAATGATAATATGGTGTCTGGCTAGACAAGACTAGGCCTACTTTTTTGTTCATCACAGTTCCCAATACTGCAATTCCCACCAAGATAAGTAGCAAGAGATTTCAGAGTAGCAAGACTTGTGACAGATAAAGCCAAGAACTGGATTTATTTTCATTTAATAAATACAAAAATGCCCAAAACCAACAGTTGACAAATTGCATTCTGTTACAGGGGGAAATGAATGCAGTATTGTCACTATTTCTAGTAAAGTATGGATAATGTCTGTCAATAGCCAAGAACATAGCTCAGTGAGACAACATGCAACTTTGTGTGAGTCGTGATCTTTGAACAACTACTTGAGATGATTCAGGTTCCACAATGGGGTTCACTGTTAATGGTGATTCAACCGCTGGCTTAATTAGGTGGCTCTACTGGCATCTTGCCACAAAAGGATGGATTTCCAGTCTGTTGGTTTTAATGGACCTGGAAATTCGTCCATTTTACATTTGTCATACGTCCTTCAAAGACAAGCAGATGAAAACTCTAGAAGTAAGGCACGTGTGTATAACGTTAATGAGGAATTGTCTAATTTGTTTCAATAACTTTGGTACACAGTACATACAGTACACACACACACACACAAACACACCCACACATGCATTAATGCACAGACACAAATACACAACGACTGTTGCTATCAGTCTTACCCTGGAAACTTTTATCCATTCTTCCGACGTCACTCTGCAAAAGAACACAACATCCATGTTATTATCTCACATTCCACGTCCCAGTAACAGAACGAAGTTCCACAATTTTGTGTGCGCATGTGCGTTTGTGTGGCTGTTTGTTTTGTAACACGTTATCGTGAGGAGGAAGTGAGAAGAGAGAGTGATTACATGTTTTTTCCCCTTTCTAATAGACACAATTAGACATTTTCTTCTTGATTCCATGAAGTAAGAAAATAAAATATGAAAATACCCACTGTATTCAATGGGAGATTCACTAAGGGACTAAGGAACTTTCATTGTAACTGTAAAACTGGAAATCACAAAGTGCTTAGAGAATGGGTCAGTTTTGATTCATGGGAGCAACAAGGAGTTAATTTTATAAATTAAATATATTTAAGAGTATGTAAGGGGGGGGGCAATAATTCACCCCTCCATCTCCTCCCATCTGTGGTCATAATTCACCCCTCCATCCCCTCCCATCTGTGGTCATAATTCACCCCTCCATCCCCTCCCATCTGTGGTCATAATTCACCCCTCCATCCCCTCCCATCATGTGGTCATAATTCACCCCTCCATCCCTTCCCATCTGTGGACATAATTCACCCCTACATCCCCTCCCATCTGTGGTCATAATTCACCCCTCCATCCCCTCCCATCTGAGGTCATAATTCACCCCTCCATCCCCTCCCATCTGTGGTCATAATTCACCCCTCCATCTCCTCCCATCTGTGGTCATAATTCACCCCTCCATCCCCTCCCATCTGTGGTCATAATTCACCCTCCATCCCCTCCCATCTGTGGTCATAATTCACCCCTCCATCTCCTCCCATCTGTGGTCATAATTCACCCCTCCATCCCCTCCCATCTGTGGTCATAATTCACCCCTCCATCCCCTCCCATCTGTGGTCATAATTCACCCCTCCATCCCCTCCCATCTGTGGTCATAATTCACCCCTCCATCCCCTCCCATCTGTGGTCATAATTCACCCCTCATCCCTCCCATCTGTGGTCATAATTCACCCCTCCATCTCCTCCCATCTGTGGTCATAATTCACCCCTCCATCCCCTCCATCTGTGGTCATAATTCACCCCTCCATCCCCTCCCATCTGTGGTCATAATTCACCCCTCCATCCCCTCCCATCATGTGGTCATAATTCACCCCTCCATCCCCTCCCATCTGTGGACATAATTCACCCCTACATCCCCTCCCATCTGTGGTCATAATTCACCCCTCCATCCCCTCCCATCTGTGGTCATAATTCACCCCTCCATCCCCTCCCATCTGTGGTCATAATTCACCCCTCCATCTCCTCCCATCTGTGGTCATAATTCACCCCTCCATCCCCTCCCATCTGTGGTCATAATTCACCCCTCCATCTCCTCCCATCTGTGGTCATAATTCACCCCTCCATCCCCTCCCATCTGTGGTCATAATTCACCCCTCCATCCCCTCCCATCTGTGGTCATAATTCACCCCTCCATCCCCTCCCATCTGTGGTCATAATTCACCCCTCCATCATGTTGTGTCTTGTGTTCCTCTCCTCTGATAATGTTGCCCCTTTCACACCCAGGATTGTTTACTTCATTGTTAAGACATCTCTTTCTCCTGTCTTGCACCCAGCAATACTGACAATAATGATACATGAGTCAGTTGAGGAACAGATAAGATCACAAGAGCACACCCAGGAAAACAAAGCCTCTCATCAATTGTTGCTAACCTATTTACCCTTCCTGACTGTAGTATAATATCTGTCGTATTTTCCCGGTTTTCCTAGTTGTCCTGTGCCTGGGGTTTTAGGTTTTTTCCATCTGTAGAACACGATGTGGAATGTGGTTAACTGTGTCAGGCGGAATAAAATGAATTGTCAGAAGGAGATTCGGGGAGCATTTGCTTAGCGAGGCTCCTGGCTTCCTGGTTGCCACAGTCCTGTGTGCCTGGTACAGGCTCAGTTTGCCTTGCTTTTTCTCATTCGTTTTATCCAGCATGATGCACTGAAAGCGAGAGCTATGTTCAAACATTGTCATGTCCACAGCACTAATGGCAGTGGAATCTATTCCTTCTTGATTGACCAGACGTCCTTTCTCAGCCTATGGAGACCTTTGATGCACTAACTGTCACTTCCTATGGTGTGCTGTGCATGGTGTTTTGGGAAATACTTGTAGAGCATTTGCACTTAAGGCCTCTACATGCTCGAGCGACTGCAACGCAACATCCTCTGCAACATGTCGCAGAGGGTGTTGCAGAGGATGTCACGTACCTAGCACAAAAATCAAACTCGCAACCGCATCGCAACATGACGCGTAGATGTTGCACAGCATTGATTGGTTGGTTAGTGAATGGAGGCGGAGCTGTCATAGTTCATCGAGCTAGTACAATTTTTTTACATTTTACATTTTAAGCATTCAGCAGACGCTCTTATCCAGAGCGACTTACCAGATGTGCATTAATACATGGTAAGAACAATCATAGTTCACGCAAGAGATCAATGCAGTAATACAGCGATAGACATCGTTGTTGGCAGCTGCATACCATACCTGTATATATCTATGTTAACAATTACTAGAATGCAAAACATACCAGTTGAGTTAGAAATTTTTTAGTGGATAACTAAAGGCATTAAATATTTAGGATGCGTTATTAGCCCAGAAAAATCACAACTGTATAAAGACAATTACTTACCTCTAATTAAAAAATTAAAAACGAGTCTAAATAAATGGACAGATTTACCAATAAATATAATAGGAAGAATGAACTTATTCCAAATGATATGGTTGCCTAAGTTTCCATATATATATTTTCAACAATCCCAATAACAATATCACAAGCCTTTTTTAAGAGAGTGTATTCATTATTTACATCATTTATGTGGACCAATAAAACGCCTAGGATTAAAAGGGAACTCCTTCACTTCCCATAGAAAATCAGAGGACCCAACCATGAAACGTATTTAATTGCTTATTTTCAAAACATAAATGAAAGAATAAAAACTTTTGAACAAACAGCACGCTACAAGCTTGGGTTAAGATGAAAAATGTGGTGCAAGAACCCATAACAATTCCCAAAACTACTAAATTATGGAATAATCAATGGTTAACTATTCAACATTCAAGCCAATAGCATGGGAAAAATGGGGGACAAATAAAATAAACTACACAGCAGATATATTAAAAGAAAATAAATGAATGACCTTCCCCGAAATCAGAGAGGCTTACTATTTAACTGATGCTGAAACATGGAAATATCTACAACTTAAAAGTTGGATGCTTAAAGATTACGATTTGGAATATCCAAGCAGCAGCAGTGAAATAGAACAAGTGCTTTTTGACTCTGATGGAAGAAGTTCAAAAACCAGCAACAATATACTGACTAAAATACACAGTAAATGGAATCAAGACTTCAAAGTGAAGGATACGGATGAAAAATGGAAAAACTGTTTAAATATTACTAATGAGATTACAATAAATGAAAATGTAAAATTAATCCAATATAAATTAATGATGAGAATGTATTACACATGAGATCGGATTAAAAATGTTGATTCAAAGGTATCAGATATCTGTGTGAAGTGTAATAAAAAGAGCGATTCACTTATACACTCCTTTTGGTAATCTGAGGGCATCTCTTGCGTGAACCATGATTGTTCCTACCATGTATTAATTCACATCTTGTAAGTCGCTCTGGATAAGAGCGTCTGCTAAATGCTTAAAATGTAAAATGTAAAATACAAATGTAGGGCGAGAAGTTGCCAGTGCCTGTCGGAGGGCAGATCGGAGCAGTTGGGTACTCACCTGGACTGTTCCAGGAGTGCAGAGGTAGAAGATCAAACCGGCTATGCTACACAGCACCAGGCACACCAGCAGGAAGGGCAGCCACCGGGCGGCGGGGCCTTTGCTGGAGCAGCGGATGGGGTGCCCCGCCTGACCATCTTCCACACCAGCCGGGGCATACGTGACACCGGTCTCGGCTGTGCCCTCCGGGCCCGCGCTGCTTCTCATTACGACCGGGGTGTGCAGGAAGAGCTCGGGGGTCCAGAGGCACTGCCTGGTCTCAACCCTGTGGATTGGGTGGGTAACAAACAAGATAAAAACAAGGCAGCAAATGCAAAAAAGAGAGCGCACCTATTTTGGTTGCTCCTTTTCTGCCTCTTATAGCCGATGGGTGGGAGAGTGAAGAAGTGGTGTGTGTGTGTGTGTGTGTGTGCGTATGTGTGTGTGCGTGTGTGGGTCTGTGTGTGCGTGTGTGGGTGTGAGTGTGTGTGTGTTTGTATGTGTGGTGTACTAGCACAAACCGCCCTTTTTGATTCAGATACGAATGCAATGCAAAAAAAAACATTGGTATGTGCATGTTGACATTCTCTCACTTATTATTTCCTGTCTCCCTGTCTTGCTAATTTCAGACCAACTCTTTATCTTTGTTAAAGTCATACCTTTTAAAAGTACACTGTCAGTGAATATGGGCCCTGTCTCTCTATCCACTCTCCCCTATACACAGTGAATATGGGCCCTGTCTCTCTATCCACTCTCACCTATACACAGTGAATATGGGCCCTGTCTCTCTATCCACTCTCCCCTATACACAGTGAATATGGGCCCTGTCTCTCTATCTACTCTCCCCTATACACAGTGAATACGGGCCCTGTCTCTCTATCTACTCTCCCCTATGCACAGTGAATATGGACCCTGTCTCTCTATCTACTCTCCCCTATACACAGTGAATATGGACCCTGCCTCTCTATCCACTCTCCCCTATACACAGTGAATATGGGTCCTGTCTCTCTATCTACTCTCCCCTATACACAGTGAATACGGGCCCTGTCTCTCTATCTACTCTCCCCTATGCACAGTGAATATGGACCCTGTCTCTCTATCTACTCTCCCCTATACACAGTGAATACGGGCCCTGTCTCTCTATCTACTCTCCCCTATGCACAGTGAATATGGACCCTGTCTCTCTATCCACTCTCCCCTATACACAGTGAATATGGGTCCTGTCTCTTTATCACCAAACTCATTTCTGGGGTATCCCTCTACCCTGTTGTGCTTTGCTCCATGAGCATCTGTATCACAAAAATCCCACAACTGATTTGGACGGTGTTCCGTCTGCTCTAGAGCTTGTGGTTTTGAACTGTGGGGCCCTCAATGTATGAAGAGAGGGGTAGCGTGAGAGAGATTCTACGGGTGGGAGGGGGGGGAGAGACAGAAAGTCATATGTGGTTCCTCACAAACACCAACAGGAAATGCAATCGCTCGTCAGCAAACGGAAAGAGGCAGAGTTTCCATTTTGTCCTGGAAGCGGGGGAGGGGGCTCATAAGCGCACCGAACAGCGACTGACTGATGAGAGATGTTTTCTGAGGGAGAGAGGCCGAGAGGGTGGAACGTGCTTTTCCACCAAAAGGTTTCCCACACCTCACGGTACTGGAACGAGTGACAGAAGGCGCAAATCCTGACGCCATATGATTGATATAAAACGACATCTGTTGCACGTTCATTGAGAGTGAGAGTATTTTTTGTTCTAAAGTAATTCCTTTTCAGTTTAGTTTTTTTATGTAATGCTTTCTGTGGTTACCTAGAATTCAAGTAAAATACTGTCTGTGTGCCTCACCATCCTTTCAACAAGGATAAGCTACCTATAACTTATCTTGACAAGCTGTTTCTCACTACTTTTTGAAATTATTCATTTTTCATAGAATGGGAAAACTATTACATTATATATATATACATATATATAAATATACGCGTATATGCACAGTGCCAGTCAAAAGTTTGAGTACATCTTCCATCTGGATTATGGCTAATCGGGCACTCCTTCATTCTTTAGCAAGATAACAACTCAAAACACACCTTGAAGTTGTGCCAGAACTATCTGGCAAAGGAGGAACACGAAGGACAACTCAAACTAATGACCTGGCCTGCCCAGTGTCCAGAACTCAATCCCATAGATCTTGTATGGGACGAACTGGACAGAAGAGTCAAAGCAAAGCAACCCACAAGTGTCTCTGGGAATTGCTGCAGGAGAGCTGGGAAGACATGTCAGGTGATTTCCTGCTGAAAAGTAATAACCAAATGGCCTGTGTTTGTGAGGCTGTTATCATGCCAAAGGGTGGCTATTTTGAGGAATCCAAGATTAAATTTTCTTGAACTTTGTTTTGATGTTCCTTTTTCTTATTGGTACATGTAGTTTTTGTCATTTTCATGTATTTACAGAAACGTATACGGTGTAAAACATTGTCAATTATGAGATAAACTTAGTTTCCAGCAGGTGTACTCAAACGTTTGACTGGTACTGTATATATTATCATATTAGTCTAATATAGATACATAAAGATGTACTTTCAGAATATGAATAAGAAAGCATGAATCAGGTAAAAGGTTACGATAGGGAGAATATTCTTTCTCAAGCAACAGCGCCCTCTGCAGTCACTCTGAAATTCCGACGATGCAGTTGAAATAGTATACTGTATTATATTGTTATATTGCTTTTTTCATTTTGTTTCGAACTACTAAAGGTGACCAAAACCATGATATAAGCAAATTAAGTGACTTTAAACTTCCGATGGTTGCGAAACAAAACAAAACTTCCCAAAGGTGTTTTCTCTTTTCTTTCTTTGTTTTATTACAAAGATCAATTGTTGTGGTTGTTGTTGTTGCTATTGCATGAGCAGTTGAATCACAGTTTTTCTCTAGCCATTGGAAAAACGATGTATTTTCATTCAAGAACGAACGATTCGCCATGTAACAAAGCTCGCAATGGTAATACATGTGTATTACCTCCGTAATAATAGCTCTGGGGGAGCATGCGCAGTTTACTACTTTTCCTGAGAAGTTTTGAACTGCAGTTACGTGGTTGCATGGTGGTCTTGTTTATTCAACGGCGTCAAAGGCAGAAAGTATATTATTTGCAGCTAGCTTATTGTCAATGATAGGTCATATTTGCCATTTGCGTCGATATAATTATACAATTTAATATAATTCCCCTCCATAGTGAAAACTGCCCCTGGAACGTCACTGAAACGTCCACACAACGGACCACTATAAGTTAACCAGCTCAAGTAGCAACCGGTACTCCCTAACGGTTAGGGCCTAACCGAAACTGACGTTAACGTGTAGTGCTTTATCTCCACAACGTTCGTAATTAACGGTATCTGGCTGTTACGCGCCGTGTTACACAAGCGCTTTGTGATTGGCTTGTGTTCCCTACAAGAGCGCAGACATTGGACACGCCGTGCAGTGTTTTCTCACTCGATTGGTTTCGGGAAATCTCGAGCTCAGCCGGTGTTGGCCAATCACAAGGACAGAAAGTTCCGCCGAGTAAAAAATACACAACGTTAGATTGCGTAGGACGTTTTGAGGAAATCCGCCAGCTATGTTGCTAGCTAGCTAGCGTAAGCAGCGGAACACCTACTGAAAGTGGCCGCCAACGAACGCCAAAGTCTACACAATGAATATTTGCGGAGCACGGAGTTGTGGCTCCTCTTGGATTTGTTTTGTAGCGAGTTGCGCCTTCTTGGTGGAAACCCTTTGGGCTTTTGGACAGAGTCGAGACACCGAATTCACCTTTCTCCTGCCCCCCGGAAGGATCGAGTGTTTCTACCAAACGACCACGAAAAACGGAACCATGGAGGTGGAGTACCAGGTAGTTTTGCTCGTTACCTGCGACAGTTGATTTAAACTAGCTAGCTGCTTGATTAAAACCAAACTAGCTGGTTGGGGGTTTCTATCAACACGACTCTGGTTGCATCACCGAACGGGGGGGTCCAAAGGTTTTGCGCGACAGTTGCAAAGATAGGATGCAAAGTTTGATTTATCGTTGAAGTTATTCGCTGACAAGCGAAATAGAACGCGAATGTCCGGTCTGTTGTGGTTATAGGCAACCTCGTGTGAAGAAAATAGCGACGTTACCTAAAGTGAAGACTGCAATGTTACCATTGGCAACTGTGAGAATGTTGCTTGGTAGATATACTGTCCATGGAGTTAGTATGCCGTAACATTTTTTACCATGTTTTGCTGGCACAGTACATTTTAAACCATATTAAATGACGTCGCTGCGTCACTTCCTCGTAACATGCACCCACGAATGTGAACTTGCCACGATACACTAATATAGCCATCAACTTGGACTAGAAGAAACCACTTAACTTTGACGATGTTTCTATTGTGATAGAATACTACTGTGTGTGTCATACTACTAGGCAATTATCTTTCTCTCCAGATCCTCTGTGACTCTAGTCCCCATGAGCGTAAGGTCGTATCAGAGAACGGTGTCGCAATAGCCGGTTGTCTCAACTTTTAGCTGCATTGTGCATTTTGCTATAACTATTAATGGCATGCAGACGTTACGTGCCTTACATTATACATTTAAACTACTGGACACAGAAATTCAGGGAAAGCACCCTGCTGGAGGTTATATGGGCTGTGTCCCTCTGGGAGCTGAACCCGCAACCCCCTGGCTACAAGCTCTGTTCCATGACCACCCTGCTGCTTCTATTTTACAAAAAAAAAAGAAAAAGAGTTCTCAAAAACAACGAGAGATCCACAAGACACACACACACACACACACACACACACACTCACACTCCCATTAGTGTGGTCATGTCAAACCAAGAGCCCTACCCTGTACACCACCCATGTATGCACACTTCTCAATAACATCCGCCAAGGCACTCGTCAGACATGCTCAGGTTTCAGTAGATAAGGAGAGAGAGATAGAATATGGGCTACAAGTATAACAGTAGCAGGGTTTAGTATGGCAAATGTATACAAATATAATACTTGCTTGTCAGGTTTTAAGTTGTACGGCCCCCTCCAGGGAGAGAGTTGCAAAGTGAAAATGGGGCCAGTGTGTAGCCCCTTCCCTAGTGAAAGGGGGGGGTGCAGGGTGTAGCCTCTCCCTGTGAAAGTGAGGGCAGTGTATAGCCTCTCCCTGTGAAAGTGAGGGCAGTGTGTAGCCCCTTCCCTCGTGAAAGGGAGGGCAGTGTGTAGCGCCTCTCCCTGTCACAGTGAGGGCAGTGTGCAGCCTCTCTGCCTGTCACAGTGAGGGCAGTGTGTAGCCTCTCTCCCTGTCACAGTGAGGGCGGTGTGTAGCCTCTCTCTCTGTCACAGTGAGGGCAGTGTGTAGCCCCTTCCCTAGTGAAAGTGAGGGCAGTGTGTAGCCGCTCTCCCTCGTGAAAGTGAGGGCAGTGTGTAGCCGCTCTCCCTCGTGAAAGTGAGGGCAGTGTGTAGCCTCTCTCCCTGTGACAGTGAGGGCAGTGTGCAGCCTCTCTCCCTGTCACAGTGAGGGCAGTGTGTAGCCTCTCTCCCTGTCACAGTGAGGGCGGTGTGTAGCCTCTCTCCCTGTCACAGTGAGGGCAGTGTGTAGCCTCTCTCCCTGTCACAGTGAGGGCAGTGTGTAGCCTCTCTCCCTCGTGAAAGTGAGGGCAGTGTGTAGCCTCTCTCCCTGTCACAGTGAGGGCAGTGTGTAGCCTCTCTCCCTGTCACAGTGAGGGCAGTGTGTAGCCTCTCTCCTGTCACAGTGAGGGCGGTGTGTAGCCTCTCTCCCTGTCACAGTGAGGGCAGTGTGTAGCCTCTCTCCCTGTCACAGTGAGGGCGGTGTGTAGCCTCTCTCCTCGTGAAAGTGAGGGCAGTGTGTAGCCTCTCTCCCTGTCACAGTGAGGGCAGTGTGTAGCCTCTCTCCCTGTCACAGTGAGGGCGGTGTGTAGCCTCTCTCCCTGTCACAGTGAGGGCAGTGTGTAGCCTCTCTCCCTGTCACAGTGAGGGCAGTGTGTAGCCTCTCTCCCTGTCACAGTGAGGGCAGTGTGTAGCCCCTTCCCTAGTGAAAGTGAGGGCAGTGTGTAGCCTCTCTCCCTGTCACAGTGAGGGCGGTGTGTAGCCTCTCTCCCTGTCACAGTGAGGGCAGTGTGTAGCCTCTCTCCCTGTCACAGTGAGGGCAGTGTGTAGCCTCTCTCCCTGTCACAGTGAGGGCAGTGTGTAGCCTCTCTCCCTGTCACAGTGAGGGCAGTGTGTAGCCTCTCTCCCTGTCACAGTGAGGGCAGTGTGTAGCCCCTTCCCTAGTGAAAGGGAGGGCAGTGTAGTAGTGTTGGTTGTTGGGGGCAAAGGGCCCTTCTCAGGCTCGGATTGTGCACACAGCGATAAGATGTCCTCTTCTCCTCCTCACCCTGCGCATAAAAAAAGCCAACTCTGCGTTTTTCCAGGTGAGGGGTCAGTAGCTCTGCAGATATGCGTGTGTGTCCATGTTAGGGTTCAGAAGCTCTGCAGATATGCGTGTGTCCATGTTAGGGTTCAGCAGCTGCACAGATGTGTGTGTGTCCATGTTAGGGAGTTGGAAAGCAGGTGTAGACATTCTGTTTACCTATGTATTTTTCACTCTGTTTATTTTCCACACGTGAAGGCACACGTCATGTACACACACACACACACACACACACACACACACACACACACACACACACACAGTCAGCATACAGTTTATCACAAACACAAACAGTGATCCTGCAGGGCTCAGCTACATTTTGAGTTCATAGTGACTCATCAGAATGAACTGTTTTATGCTCACCTGCTCTCTCTCTCTCTCTCCCCCTCTCTCCCCCTCTCTCCCCCTCTCTCTCTCTCTCTCTCTCTCTCTCTCTCTCTCTCTCTCTCTCTCTCTCTCTCTCTCTCTCTCTCTCTCTCTCTCTCTCTCTCTCTCTCTCTCTCTCTCTCTCTCTCTCTCTCTCTCTCTCTCTCTCTCTCAGGTGATTGGAGGTGCGGGGATGGATGTAGACTTCACCATCTTTTCTCCCCAGGGACACCAGCTGAGCTCAGATTTCCGTAGATCTGACGGAATCCACACGTGAGTGAGCCCAGCGCACCAGCTCTCTCTCTCTCCGTCTCTCTCTCTCTCTCTCTCTCTCTCTCTCTCAGACAACTCAGTATGAGACTTAATTTATTTCTAGGAAACTGGAACCAGGGGTGGGGTAGCGGGCTGTGACAGGTAGATGGCGGGTTCTGTGGCTCAGTAGGTAGAGCACGGCGTTGGCAGCGCTTAGGTTGGGGGTTCAATTCCCACTGGGACCATACACTGAAAAAAATAAGTATGCATTCACTACTGTAAGTCGCTTTGGATAAAAGCATCTGCTAAATGCCATACATTATTATTATTATTATATTAGAGGGAGACAGGACACTATGGGGAGTTAGAGAAAAGCAATACATGTCTACAGCGATCGGTTAAATATGGGGGAAACGGGTGAACCCGCTAGAAGTCAACTGTGGCAACATGGCTACTGAGACAGAGATGGAGAATCTAAGCAGTCTTGAGAGGGGCAAGAACTAGACCCACCCCATCAAGAGTGCGCCTGAGAAAGGTGGGGTCACAGCTACTGAGGGGTGACCGGTGACAAGGCTGTAAGGCCGTCTCTCGATACCCTGACATTCCTGTTTACACAGTTCGCAATATTATCTAGAAGGAAAATTGATCTCCGATGTCGTCGAAGGTTGGCCAGAACTGTGTATGACAACAACAACAGCCCCCAAGGGGGGAACATACAGACAACCCACCCCCTCCCACACATGTATACCACACATGACTGAATTTAAACAAACTAGTTATGGAACCTCATAGAACATTTAGCCCACGCCCCTTCTGAAATTGTGGCCGGCTGCCACCGTTATCGCAATAGTAACTTACCCAAGGATTATTTAGAATTAGTCTGTGTCTCGTGGGTCTTGATATTCATTTATTAGGGTAGAGAATTTGGGAAAATGTGCATCTCTGATGGGGAGGTACGTAAGGGGGCAGGTAAGTAGGAAGTCTGTCTGTCACCCTGTCTTTGTGTGTCTGACCCTTTCTGTCTGTCTGTCTGTCTGTCTCTCTGTCTCTCTGCCTCTCTCTCTCTATCTCTCTCTCTCTCTCTCTCTCAAAGTAACGATGATCAGTAGTATTGTTGCATGTCCGGATCCATCACTGACGAACATTGAGATAATGTGTCCGAAAACATAGAAAAACGCTCAGTAACCAACAAGCCTGCCTCACTGTTTCAAAGTGTGTTTGTTGTAGCATGTGAAATCTAAACCCATGTCATTCTCTCCTTTTCTCTCTTCTCTCTCCTCCCCCATCCCCACACTTCCTCACTCTCCACCCACTTCTCGGTTTCTGTCTGTCTGTCTGTGTGTGTGTTTCTGTGTGTGTGTGTGTGCGTGTGTGTGTGTATGCGCGTGCGCGTGTGTGCGTATGCGCGCTGTGTGTGCGTGCGTGTGTGCTGTGTGTGTGTGTGCGCGTGTGTGTGTGTGTATGCGCGTGCGTGTGTGCGTGCGTACCTGTGTGTTGGTGTGTTTCTCAGGGTGGAGCCCACAGAGGACGGGGACTACAGGATATGCTTTGATAACAGCTTCAGCCGCGTGTCGGAGAAGATGGTGTTCTTCGAGGTGATCCTGGAGGGGCACGCGGGCGACGCCGGAGGGGACGATGAGTGGGCCAGCATGGTAGAGCCAGAGAGCATGCTGGGATACAAGCTGGAGGACATCAAGGTGAGGGCACTTCTCCCCTCCCTCTTCCTCCTTCCTCTTCCGCCTTCCTCTCCTCCCCCTCTCACAACTTCATGCCAAAATGCTTTATTGCCATCATATGCAGCACTTGTAGTGTACGTGCAGCCAAACCTAATAAGCTTGTCTCTCTCTTTCCCTATCTCACTTTTTCTCTCTTCTCTCTCCCCCTCCCCCCCTCCCTCCCCCTCTCCCCCCTCTCCCCCTCTCTCCCCCTGCAGGAGTCGGTGGAGTCGGTGCACGTGCGTCTGGAGCGCAGTCGTCAGATGCAGACGGTGCTGCGCGCGTTTGAGGCGCGGGACAGGAACCTGCTGGAGGACAACCTGTGGCGCGTGTCCTTCTGGTCCTGCCTCAGCCTGCTGGTGATGCTGGGCGTGGCGGTGACGCAGGTGTACACCGTGCGCAGCCTGTTCAACGACAAGAGGAGGGTCCCCACATAGCCCCGCCCCCCCGGGAGACAGGAAGCGGAGGGGAGCGAAGAGGAGGAGCCTGGCGCTGGAGGAGCTGGAGGATGAGGAGGAGGAGGAGGGAGGGGGGGAGGGAGGGGTATAATCTACAGAAGGGAAGAGGGAGATGTGTGTCCGTCCAAAACAGGAAGGAGCTCTTGCCATATCCTATCTGTTCCCTCACATTCTCTCCCTCTCTCTTCCTCCCTCTCTCTCACAAACCCTCCTCTCCCTCTCTCTTCTTCCCTCTCTTTCCTTTGGATCGTCCTTACCTTAGCCTTACCTGGTGATGACCCCCCCCACACACACACACACACACACACACACACACACACACACGCACACACATACACTGTTGCCTTATTTCACATCCACCAACGCCCCCCTGTCCAGATATCACCTCTCATGTCAGTTCTGAATCTGCCCCAGGACAGCACCTCTACACAGCCCCTCCCCCTCCTCCTCCTCCTCCTCCTCCTCCCCCCGTCCCTCCCTCCCTCCCTCCTCCTCCTCCTCCTCCTCAAGCCGGCTTCCTGTCTGTCTCTCTCCTCGTTTTCCGTGGCTCATCGGCCAGCTCGCCGACAGCGTTCCCGCTTCAGTCTCGTCTCAAAGCGACCGTGAGATCGTCACCGCGTCAGTCGCCAACCCCTTAACGGATCAGTTAGCTTTGTGTTCTTCCATTTCAGCTGGCAGTTAGTGCCACGGGTGTTAAACGGTACATTGGGTTTTTTTGTTTTTAAATGCAACTTTTATACGTGAACTGAGCCATTCCTCTGTTCGGTGATTTCTGTCAAAAGAGCATAATACTGCGATGCTGAAAGGTTTTGCGCTGTGGAGGTTTTTTTATTTTTTATTTATAAAAGAATAAATATCAGATGAAATGGCAGTGAAATGAGTCTCTTGTAAAGGTGTGGTTTTTTTCTGCACACGTGTAGAAGGCATTACTCAGTTAGGGATATGGTATAGATTGTACAGATTCCCACCAGGGCCACATATACTGAAAATGTGTGCATTCACTAGTGTAAGTCGCTTTGGATAAAAGCGTCTGCTAAATAGCATATATTATTATATTGGGTGTCTGGAACTCTATTGTAGGGATTGCAACACCATTCTTCCACACCAAATTCCATCATTTGGTGTTGTGTTGATGGTGGTCTCAGGCGCTGCTCCAGTCTCTCTTAAGTGTTCATTGGGTTGAGATCTGGTGACTGAGAAGGCCATGGCATACGGTTTACATCGTTTTCATGCTCATCAAACCATTCAGTGACCATTTGCGCCCTGTGGATGGGGGCATTGTCATCCTGGGAGAGACCACTCCCATCAGGGTATAAATGCTTCACCATAGGATGGAGGTGATCACTCAGAATGGCTTTGTGCTTATTTCCGTTTACCTTGCTCTCTAATGGGTTGTGTGGACCTAAACCGTGGCACCCCACACCAAAACAGAACCCTTTATTTACTCGGCCTTTATTCTGGGTTACCTGCAACTCCTTCGTTTTTTTCCGGAACAAACCAAACCTAACGGCCGCCATCTTCAGCGGAAATCACCCAGGGATGGGCGTTCTAATAAACCCAGTATCGCTTGAGACTGGCTTCCTCAAAAACCCCGCATTCTAACAGGGGCTTCGAATAAATCGCCCAGTGGGCGTTCACCACGCTGGCTTCCTCAAAATGCTTCCGACGTGCTTACAAAATTTTTGCATGGTAAACGAATAGCGCATCATAGATTTTGAGAATCTTTATTATAAATATTAGTTGGCTAGCAGTATTGTTTCCTTCAATTATGAACCGCAAACTCAAACTCAGAAGGCTTTTTGCAATTACGGCCATTTACTTGCGCTGGAAACAGCTCGCAATTTGTCTCCGGTACGTTTTCCAAACGTACCCATGCGATAAAAAATAGCCTTTTAACCAACACAAGCATTAAATAAGATGTATGTAGGCCATATAAGTTTAGCTAGCTATAAATATTTATGCTTTTAGGATTAAATAAAGTATGAGGTACTGCAGACCGCTGTTAACAGTTTCTCCTCACTCATGTTGAAGTGTCAGAACTAGGAACAAAATTTCGGTGTTGTGTTGGTTTCCGCGTGGAAGGTAAAAAGAGCAAGACATGAATTTGATTGGCTCTTACCGGGCGATATCGCCCGAAAGTTCCGAATTTTCAACTTTTCTGTGTCGCCGCCACGCCCACAAATCGGCCAATCGGCCAATCGGTCAGGCGGCGGAAGTCGCCCACTCTCATAGAGAATCAATGCATTTCCGGCAGCTCGTCGCCGAATCGCCCCCTTAGAATGCGGGGTAATGCGCGTAACGCCACCGCCTGTAGAACAGATTACAGAAGCGTGGAGCGCGGTCCAGTGGAGGATACATCACGGATCGAGCCTCCGCCCAGCAACACTGACACAGCGACACCCACAGTGTGCGTCTACATTTCTAACCAAACTGATTTATTCAATTATAAAATATATTACATTCCATTCTCATTGACTGTAGTTAACATTTTTGAGAGAGGGGGACTTGGTATACAGGGACACACTTGAAACATTTTGGTACATTTGTAAATTAATTTAACAGGAGATAATTGGGCAAAAGCACTAGAGGTTTCAGGACAGACGGTGGTCTTTCTCTTTGAAGTGTACACCGCATGCACTTTTTCCAAGGCCAGTAAAGGTGAGTAGGTCCTGCAGCTAATGTTCAGAGTGAATGCAGTCTGTGTAGCCTAGATTATTTTTTATTTTTTACATACCGGGCTAGCGCCTGATCCACTTAACCTAGCTTTATGCAACATACCAGACTAACGCATGATACGCTTAGCCCATTATGTAGCATAAAGCTAAGCTAACGCCTGATTAACCTATCTGTCCCTGCCAGTGCCTGAAATGGTCCTGTGGATTAGGTCTTCCTGTTTGTTGGGGCACACATAAAAAGGCCAACAGTCTTCCATTCACATATTCTATGGCTTTTCTTTTTCCCGATTTTACCCTGTTTTTCTCCCAATTTGGTAGCCAATCCCCCTAGCCCTTATAGTTCGCTACCGCACTCCCGGTCTCCGCGGCCAGTGTCAAACGTTGTAACCACTGGACCACGCGGGAGGCCATAGCATTTTTCTCCTTTGACAAGTTTATGGTTTACTCGCATGGGGTTTTGAACCAAGCTCTTAGAAATGGGGGAATTTGACGTGCTCTTTTTCCAAAAGTCCATAGAGTAAGGTGCTCTTTGGTTTACAAGGCTTAGCTTACCACGCCCATAAAAATCCAAGACAAACTTACAGGGAAGGAAGTTTGCGATAAAACCGTTCTATTGCTCGGAGATATCCGCCAGGAGAACGTAAAGACTGAAGCAGCAGTCTGCCCATACCTAGTGGCTTAAGTTTGCCTTCATCACACCCTGCGAGTCTCAATAAGCGTTAACAACGGACAGGAGGTGCGTTTGTTCAAAGACTTCCTCACAAGTCTGACTGGTTTCTAGGTCACCAAAGCGAGGTGGCTGTTCCTTTAGACCAGGGGTGGGCAATCTTACCCTGTGTCCTGTTGCAGGCTTTTGTTCCACAGCAGGCTCACCTGATTTGACTAATCAGCTAATCAAAGTCTTCAATCAGGGCTTTGATTAGTGGAATCAGGTGTGTCACTGTTCAGTTGGAACAAAAGCCTGCACCCACACCGGCCCACACAGGGTAAATCCCACCCCTGCTTTACAGAGGTTGCATTCGCTCAATTTAGTGACCAGTGGGCAGAGGAAATCGCACTGTCCTAAATTCCGGAAAGTGTGCACACCTCCTCACCGAAACTGCCATGTCTTCAGTCGCCTTGGCTGATTATGAGGTTGTGGCGATGAAAGCCAGCACACGCCCACAGCGGGTCTCCAGAACGCCGCTCACTACACCTACAGCGCAGTAAAGGAGAACAGATACCCTTCCCATAGTCCCTAGCTCACTGCCACTTTCTCTCGCGGTGGCACCTAGACCTTGTTTGACAGCGTTGCCTGGCTCACTACCTAAAGCAGGTCGTCCCCTCTCCACCAGACAGGACTTTGTGTAATAGTATATATGCTTGTGGAAACGGTGATGGTCGAAACTGGGCTCCGGTCCCCGGTCTACTGAATCCACATCGTCGAATGTGTGCAATGCATTGTGGGAAAACAGGCTTCCAATCATATTCAGTCCCCAACGGTGATTACACATTTCCCCTGGCACTTATTTACAAGCTCCATCTATACATGCAACATAAACCCCATATCACAAGCAATATACACCATGGTTAAAAATCACATTCAAATCGACACAGAAGTAAAGGGTCACCAGCTTAAGCTATTTTACACCACCACCTCCATACGGTTCGGCGTGCTACCTGAGAAACGCAAGTATTTTGTGCAAAGCGTTTTAAAAATGAACAGAATACATGCGTTTTAAAGAAAAAACAAACAAAAACTAAACATTTTGACTGAATAGTACATCTACACAAGAAAGATTCATCAATCCGTTTCACATATTTCATTCAAACACAAGGCCCAATTTAGCAACATCACTAAGGCGTTTTTTTGTGTGTGTTTGAGGACACGCCCGTGGTTAAAGTTTTAAAAGGTATTTCTGCCACTGGAAAATGTTTGAAAATATCCTCAGATTATTCTTGAAAATGCGTCGATAAGGAGGGTCTCTTGGAATCCCATCTCCTGTCTTTTTTTTCCAGCACACGTTGAGGGGAAATATGGAACTCCCCCATATTTAAACTCATAAAACTGTCAGGAGCTGTCTTGGGAATGCAGGACGTTTCTCATGCCATTTTGTAACTGTAGCCAGTAGGGGGTGCTGTTTCCAATTTAAAAAAATCTTGAGAGTCCTTTTAATGAACCAATCATCTTGGTTTTGGGTTGTTGTTGTTTTTTTGGAGGGGGGGTATTTGTAAGTAAATGTGGCAGTCCTGTGAAACAAACCTGGTAAATAGCGTGTTTTGAAGTCAGGCTGGTTTTAAACCCCAGTCGTCACTGAATAATGGCATAATCAGGTGCACTGTTCAGAGGTTGAGAGGAATGTTCTCAGGGCTGCTGGCGTGTTTTAACGGTAACGACCAGTCGAAACAGGGGCGGCTCGCCCCTCCTCTTTACCCCCCACTGACCGGCCTGTTCACCACTGGTTCCGCCGAGCAGGAGGGCGCCTGTTCCAAAAACAAGGACAGCAACAGCAATGAATGTACTTTTCCACACACACACACACACACACACACACACACACACACACACACACACACACACACACACACACACACACGCACACACACACACACACACACACACACACACACACACACACACACACACACACACACACACACACACACACACACACACACACACACACAGGCGTGGGTGTCACCACACTGGCTCCTGCAGGTGGATCGACGATGCGTTTCAGCTGACCTTCAAACAATAGCAGGCTTCGGTTACTAACGGAGACTCGCCTCGCTTCCTGAAAGTAAAGCGTTTGGGGCGAACGAGAGGGACGGCCCTCCTGGAGGTGTAGTCGGCGGTAACTCTAACTCCGCTGCACAGAACGGAACAGCTGTGGGCAGCGGGGAGGTTCCTGCCTTCTGGGAAATGCTTCGCTGAAGGGTTATGGTCACCTGCGAAGGCGCGCGAGGCGGGTCATGTGTGAAGTAGGGCACTCGTGTTTGAGCACAAACCTGCATCCGCCACAGACCGGAGGAAAAAGAGGATTTACAGCATCGCTGCGCGGATCCACAGATCTTTAAACCACCCGAATGGCTTGTCCTCCTCCCCGTTCCCACCACTCGACCGATCCACCCAGTGCAGAGATCGGTGAATCGGCACGCTTACAGGCGCCGAGAGCCGTTAAGGGGAAATGCTGAGAACGTCAAAAGACTACGCCCTCTCCTAATATCCCAGCATGCACTGCGTCCTCTACTGACATCCCAGCATGCTTTACTTCAATTTATGAAGCAGGGTCAGAAACGTTTTTTTTTTCCCCCCAAATTCTTCCAGAGGGGATGGATTCTTCTAGACTGGATTCTTCTAAGAAAGGTCGCCAGATCTGAGGCGCAGGATTCACCCACGTGATTGCTTTGATCACTGAGCACATCCCTTGTGATTCCAGTGCCTTATATAACCAACACACCATTCTGTGATTTCTACAAAGCTCACAACATCTAGCACCATTACTACAACAAATACTAAAGTGCCACTGCTACTACTACCACTACTCTAGTCACAGTAATATAGCACTACTAGGACTACTGTTGCTGCTTCTACTACAACACTACTACTCCCAGAATCCCAGTGTAGTGAAGTGGAATACGGTACATTGGGTCGAATGACAGGAAAGGGCTGGAGTTCCCGCCTCTACCCCAGGGAAGGGTCACCTTCACATCCCCATCTCTTCCCCCCAAACTCAACCAGTTACCATGGCAACAGCCGGGAGGTCACTGGGTGCATCAGCGGGGGCTGTCCAGGAGTCCCGTCGGGTGGGGGGGTGGAGGGGGGGTAGTGAGAGAGAAAAGAGAGAGGGGGAGGGAGGGAGAGAGAGGGAGGGAGAGAGAGAGGGAGGGAGGAATCACTCAGGAACACAAAGAACAGACACCAACCACCAGAGCCAGTCCCTTTATTCCAGTTCACCTTTTTATTCTCTCAGGTCTCACTCCTCACTCACGTGTCATTTGGCTACAGACACCCAACAAGAAAACAACCCCCTGCCCCCCCGCAACCCCTCACCCAGAATCAACAATACACTGAGGAAGGAAGGGCTACAGGGGTTCAGAGTATGGGGGGGTACAGGGGTTGGGGAGAGGGGGTACAGGGGTTAGGGAGAGGGGCGGGCTACCACAGGAACCCCAGAGAGGAGGGGGGATGGGGGATGGGGGGGGTGGGCGTGGCTACAGTGACGCACAGGGCAGGGGATTGGGCAAGGCTCTTAGCAGCGGCTCTCGGTTGGTCAGTGTGTCGACGGGGGTGCCCAGACGGCGTGTGTAATGTGCAGTGTGTTCTCTGGTGTGGGGTCACACACACACACTCTGGGGGATCCAGTGTGACAGAGGGTGTTCCCACACACACATATATATATGGGCAGTGATCACTGTAGCCAGGCCCAATGGGGGATGAGCACACACACCCTGCCCTGGGAGTCTTGTGTCCCCGTCTACTCGTCGTTCTTACTGCACCACAGCTCTGACTCCACACTGACTCAGGAATGACTCTGTACTGACTCAGGAATGACTGTACTGACTCAGTAATGACTCACTGTACTGACTCAGGAATGACTCACTGCACTGACTCAGGAATGACTCTGTACTGACTCAGTAATGACTCACTGCACTGACTCAGGAATGGATCTGCACTGACTCAGTAATGACTCACTGCACTGACTCAATAATGACTCACTGCACTGACTCAGTAATGACTCACTGCACTGACTCAGTAATGACTCACTGCACTGACTCAGGAATGGATCTGCATTGACTCAGTAATGACTCACTGCACTGACTCAATACTGACTCACTGCACTGACTCAGGACTCAGTCTCTCTGAGCAGGGTGGTGAGCACAGAGTTCCCACTGACCCCCCTGAAAAATCACAATCAATCAAAAATCAATCAGAAATCAAGCCAGGTGTCCATCACAACACGGAAAATGTCACATCAAAAACCACCAGATCAGACAAAAATAACAAAGAAAAAAAAAAAGGGAAGGATTGAACCACAGTTTGTGGAACTTTAGAGGGGTGGGAAGTTAACCCAGGGGTTCCTTACAGAGTGTCATCCCTAGAGTACACCAGGAGGGGGCGATGGCGCTGTGCAAGGGCAATGCTGTGGGGTAGTGACGGGAGAATGAGGTAGCGTGACAACAATAACAGGGTGGGGCTGCAACTAGCAGTCAATCGCAGACTCGTTTAAGCCAATCAAAAGGTTTTTGCTCTTCACAACAAGAACAGTGATTGGTTCAAGTCAGTAAATGGGCTCCACCCATTTCTGGTGTCATGACGCCTCGGTCACCCCGTCACTGCTGGGCAGGTCCGAGGGCCAGACCTCCCCCAGACTGTGGGGGAGCGAGCACTTCCCCGGACGCAACAGCCGCTAAAGAAAAACCCTGCTCACAACGCCAACCTCTGCAGTTCCACTTCTATTCGCAGCAGGTGAACTGACCTTTACGTTTGCCTTTTATCGTAGTTATTAATATCGTTCTATTTTATTAATTCATTCCAATGTTTGTTTTTTTTTTTTTTTTTTTCCCTTTTTAAAAAAGGAGTGGTGTTGGTGCTGTCTCACACCGCCACCACCCTCTCCTGTACTGCTCAGCTCTGGCCAGCAGGGGGTGCCGCGGCACAGATCTACTCCCTAAAACTAGTCCGTATATCTACGTCTGTACAGTTTCCCCCCTCGCCCCCACCGGAAAGAGCCAACCCCATCTTATTCCACCCCACCAGTAGGGGGGAGCCTGGCGACAAAGGCATCTGTGGTGTGAGTGTGTATTACGTTTTCAGCGGCGCCTTGAACTCAGACCCCCAGCCCAGCGGAAGACAGATCAGAGCTCGGCGTCTGTGTGCATTCACACCGCCGGTCCACTAGAGGGCACTGCACTTTAAACACACACCCTCGATACTACCGGGTGGAGGGTGTAGTCGATTCTCATTAACCTGCAGTTGAGAGAGCGAGACCCTTCATTCTCTGGTACGGACTGCGACGACGCGCGTTCGTTCGAAGTCCTACGTGCTACTGCTAACGCCAACCTGAAGCCGGTGAGGAGGATTCACATTTAGATTCGATACTGTATATGAAAATATGCACCACGTATTTTTCTATTTTACATTATTGCCCATTTTGTTTCATTTCCCTCTAACGCCGCGCGGCTGGGTTTCTGTCGTGAGTAATGTGCCCTTTGGGTTGGTCTGTCGCTCGCTGCTACAGCAACAACAACTGTGCAATGAGCTTTCGACCGGATGGCAGTGTGTGCGCTCTGGTGCTCTCCCGATTGGCTAGCAAGGCAGACTCGAACGCTGCCTGATTGGGCTGATTCCACTGAGAGGCGGGGCACAGTGGATTTTGTGGGAGGGGGCTAACAGTGACTGACCATAGAGAGAGAGAACTCTCCCGGCCAACTCCGGGTTGTTTGCCTCCCATTTGCATCACGTTGCAATTATTACAAAATGATTTCAGTGGTAAACACAAGGTCATTAAAAGAACACATTTGTTAAAAAAAAATGAAAAGAAGATCACCATCAACATCATCACCATGGTAATAATAATAATAATAATAAGCATACGAATAACCTATTTTATTCTGAATGAAGTTGGAAAACCAAGCAAGACACCATCAATATTTTTTTCCATGGAGGTGGGAGGGCAGTCAGCCACAGAGCAACTAATATTGTGGAACATAATGTTATGGGAAACAAATTGTCATAAATTATGATTTCGCTTGTCCTGGGTCTCCCCTACGGACCCCAGTTTCTAAAAAGAGAATTGGTCTCTACCAGTTTCACTGAACCCCGGCTCCCTCACCCACTTCCCACGGGCCAGTGCTGCCCCCTGTGGTCGGAGGTATGCATGACACACAATATGGTAGATTACAGCCTCCAGTCCACAAGGGGAAGCACTTGCGTTTCTGGCTTCAACATTCATAACGCCCTCCAATCCACATTCACTACAAACGGACTCTTACTGAGAATCCTCTAAATTTTAGGTGCAGGGGGCTCAGAGGAAGCCAGCTCTTTTTAAGCACGCAATTTCACTGTCTCTACTGTTGTAGCCAGTGGCCCTCATCTTGTTCTGTGGGTGAGAGAAATTAAGTGCAAATTTTGCGGCTTTCAGGGAACAGACTGGCTCTGTGACAGACAGGACCTCCAGATCAGTGTGTGTGTGTGTGTGTGTGTGTGTGTGCACACCTGGGTGTGCGTCCGTGCGTGTCTTCAGTGTGTGGTTATGCATGTGTAGATGTGCCTGCGTATGTGTGGTTTGTCACATCTGTGTGTGTGTTCTGTGTGTGTTTGCGGGTGTTGCTGCACGTGTGTGTGTGTGTGTGTGTGTGTGGTTCTCTCAGTGCTCTGTCCCCCCCCCGCCCTCTCTGTAGCCCCCTGGCGCTAAGCGTGGGTCCGGCCCGGGCCTAGTCTAGTAAGGAGGGCTCGGCTGGGCGGATTATGGTGGGACGATGGGGGGCACCGGGGGGTCTTCTGCTGCAGGAGAGAAGAGTGAGAGAGGGGTGGTGAGATGAGCTCACACAGAGAGAGAGAGAGAGAGAGAGAGAGAGAGAGAGAGAGAGAGAGAGAGAGAGAGAGAGAGAGAGAGAGAGAGAGAGAGAGAGGGAGAGAGAGAGAGAGAGAGAGAGAGAGAGGGGAGTGAGATGAGCTCACACAGAGAGAGAGAGAGGGGTAGTGAGATGAGCTCAGACACAGAGAGAGAGAGAGAGAGAGAGAGAGAGAGAGAGAGAGAGAGAGAGAGAGAGAGAGAGAGAGAGAGAGAGAGAGAGAGAGAGAGAGAGAGAGAGAGAGGGAGAGAGAGAGAGAGAGAGAGAGGGGTGGTGAGATGAGCTCACACAGAGAGAGAGAGAGAGAGAAGAGAGAGAGAGAGAGAGAGATGAGCTCACACAGAGAGAGAGAGAGAGAGAGAGAAAGAGAAGAGAGGGAGAGACAGAGAGAGAGAGGGGGTGGTGAGATGAGCTCACACAGAGAGAGAGAGAGAGAGAGAGAGAGAGAGAGAGAGAGTGAGAGAGAGTGAGAGAGGGGTGGTGAGATGAGCTCACACACACAGAGAGAGAGAGAGAGAAGAGGGCAGAGAGAGAGAGAGAGAGGGTGGTGAGATGAGCTCACACACAGAGAGAGAGAGAGAGAGAGAGAGAGATGAGAGAGAGAGAGAGGCAGAGAGAGAGAGAGAGGTGGTGAGATGAGCTCACACAGAGAGAAAGAGGGAAAGAGCGATGAGGAAAGATAAGAGAGGAAGGAGAAAGGTAGGGCAGAGATGAGAGAGGACAGGATGGCGCAGGACAGAGTGGGGGAAGGGACAGACAGCAGGAGAGTGGACAGCCAGTGGAAAAGGGACAGACATTGCAGGGCAGAGTGAGAGAGGACAGACAGGCTGAAACACAGAAGAGTTGAACACCTGCCTAACAGCGCTGTCCGGACATTTTAAAAACACTGATGGGACCAAACTTCAACCAATCGGAGGGCTTTACCAGGGCATCCCACACACCTGTCACCCTGGCAACCTCTGACCCCTGACCTCAGACACTGTAGAGAGGTTCAGCAGACCTCACTGGGGAAGCAGGTAACTGCTCTGCAAGGTCTGTCCATCTGTCCTGTGTTTTGGGGGGCTTCTTACCTGGGCACTCCGGGGGATGCGGGCGGGGCGGGAGGGGATCTGTGGGGGGGCACTGAAGGGGTCCTGGGCGTTGCTGCTGAAGGCGTTGATGGGCGGTCCCGGGCGGGAGGGGATGGGCGGAGCTCCGAATGCAGGGCTGGGGTTCAGGGGGTGTCCCGGCATGGGGCCTCTCACTGCTGGGGGGCGGCTGGGAGGGGGGGCTGCTGCTGCAGCCGCCAGTCTGCGCTGTGGAGTGGGGCTGTGGGGGGGGTACAGAACCCTGCTTCAGCAAACACGGAAAAACTGGCAGCTCTGCAACAAGCACAGCGCTAATCTGCAACAGCTAACACCGAGCGTAGCGCTAATCTCCAACAGCTAACACCGAGCCTAACGCTAATCTGCAACAGCTAACACAGAGCCCAGCGCTAACCTGCAACAGCTCACACTAGGCCCAGCGCTAACCTGCAACAGCTAACACAGAGCCCAGCGCTAGCCTGCAACAGCTCACACATAGCGCTAACCTGCAACAGCTCACACCGAGCCTAGCGCTAATCTGCAACAGCTAACACTGAGCCTCGCGCTAATCTGCAACAGCTCACACTGAGCCTAGCGCTAACCTGCAACAGCTAACTGAGCCTAGCGCTAACCTGCAACAGCTAACACTGAGCCTAGCGCTAACCTGCAACAGCTCACACTGAGCCTAGCGCTAACCTGCAACAGCTCACACTGAGCCTAGCGCTAACCTGCAACAGCTCACACTGAGCCCAGCGCTAACCTGCAACAGCTAACACCGAGCCCAGCGCTAACCTGCAACAGCTAACACCCAACGCTAACCTGCAACAGCTAACACCCAACGCTAACCTGCAACAGCTAACACCCAACGCTAACCTGCAACAGCTCACACCAAGCCCAGCACACAGGGGTGTAACAGCTGTGACGCCATACAGGTGTATGAACATACGGTAAATGGCTGCACAGTGGCGTCGTGGCAACGTGGCGCAGGGGGTGTGGCGGCTCAGGGGGTGTGGCCAGCGCAGGGGTGTGTGGCCAGAGCAGGGGGTGTGGCCAGAGCAGGGGTGTGGCCAGAGCAGGGGGTGTGGCTGTGCAGGGTGTGGCCGGCTCAGGGGGTGTGGCCGGTGCAGGGGGTGTGGCCAGCGCAGGGGGGTGTGGCTGGCGCAGGGGGTGTGGCCAGCGCAGGGGGGTGTGGCCAGCGCAGGGGGTGTGGCCAGCGCAGGGGGTGTGGCCAGCGCAGGGGGTGTGGCCGGCGCAGGGCGTCTCTCACCTGGGCTCGCTCGGCATCCAGCTGTCGTTGACGGGCGGGGGCACGGGGCTGGACACGGTGGTGGTGGTGATGTCGCCGATGATGTGCAGCGCCTCCTTCAGGGCGTGGTACATGCGCAGCATCTCGTCCGCCGCTGCGCCTGGTCGGCCGACTCCTCCATCAGGGCGTTCTGGTCCCCCGACGAGTACAGGTACGCCAGCAGCTCAGAGTGGATGAAGTCCTTCGCCTGGAGGGGAGGAGAGAGAGAGAGAGGTGTATCCCTGGCGCCAGGCTCCCCCCCCCAAACGCACGCTCAGACCCCAAAGCATAATATAATATAATATAATATATCATATAATATCATATAATATTTGCCATTTACCAGATGCTTTTATCCAAAGGGACTTACAGTAGTGAATGCAGTCATTTTTCAGTACATGTGGCCCCAGTGGGAATCGAACCCACAACCTAAGCGTTGCCAACGCCGTGCTCTACCTACTGAGCCACACAGAACCACACCATGTACGTATGCACGTTTGTATTTACGCATGATGTGATACGTGTTTATGGTTTTTGTAACACTGAGTCTAAGACAAGTTACATTTGACATTTTACGCATTTAGCAGACGCTCTTATCCAGAGCG
Organism: Aldrovandia affinis; assembly: GCA_029706075.1. Classification (NCBI taxonomy): domain Eukaryota; kingdom Metazoa; phylum Chordata; class Actinopteri; order Notacanthiformes; family Halosauridae; genus Aldrovandia; species Aldrovandia affinis. The sequence goes on along the minus strand of JAINUG010000370.1, from coordinate 539,623 downwards.
ACTTACAAGACGTGCACAAACACACGGTGGGAACAATCATAGTTTGCGCACGAGACCAGTGCAGTAACACAGCGATGGACATCGCTGCAGGCAGCTGCGTACCATACCTGTAACACTGGGAAGGTTTTCCCTACGGGGGACAATGAAAGCGTATCTCATCTCATGTTATCTCTGGACTCACGCTGTTGATCATCAGGTGCATGATGGTCTTGGGCATGAGGTCGCGGATGGTCTTGTTGACGATGCCGATGTACGAGTCCACCAGGTTGCGGATGGTCTCCACCTGCCGCTCCAGCTGGGGGTCCATGGAGAAGGTGTCGGTCGGTGCCGTGTCCTCGTTATCCACCTTAAAATATAATAACATACGCCATTTATCAGACGCTTTTACCCAAAGCGACTTACAGTAGTGAATGCGTACGTTTTTCAGTATATATGTGGCCCCAGTGGGGATTGAACCCACAACCTAAGCGTTGCTACTGCCACGCTCTACCACCTGAGCCACACAGAAGGGGGTGAGTTTGTGAGCAAGCGAGTGATCGATTGAGAGCCGGGCTCCACCCCGGGGCTCAGGGGCCGATCTCGATCTCGATCTCGGTGTGTGACTTGACTTCAGGGCTCAAATACCTGATCCTTCTCAGGGTACACTCCCGCTCGGAGGAATGAGGCCTTCCAGCTGTCCACGTCCTCCTGGGAGTCGCAGGCCAGCTCTACCTGACGCAGGTCCTTATACACGTTCCTGCAAACGTACACGCGCACACACACACACACACACGCACAAACGCACACACACAGAACACGCGCACAGAACACGCACACAACACACAGACACACAACACACAGATACACAGACACAGACACAGACACAGACACAGACACAGACACAGACACAGACACAGACACAGACACAGACACAGACACAGACAGACACCAGACACAGACACACAGACACAGACACAGACACAGACACAGACACAGACAAAAAAACTGAGGGTTAACTGAAAAGCTAGTCTCGACTTTCGGCTTTCTGCATTCTGATTGGTGCCAGCAGATGGTGGATTTGATTGGCTTAAGGGTTATCACTGTTGTCATTTTGGCATAAGGGGCTTATCGTTTCACGCACCCAGTCTATCGTGGGATTCATCAGAAGTAGCAAAGGTGTGACCATGGGTTTCTTAGCAAAGCACATCCCCGGAAAGGAATGAGTCAGGGCAGTTAGGCAGGCAGGGAAAATTATTGGACTGGACCAAATGTCTGTGGCCGGGCTACAAGAGAAATTAATGGGAAACAAAACTGAACAGATAATTGGGGATGCCAGCCACCCTCTCCATGACAGCCTGTGTAGGTACAGTAAGACGGGGGAGTGGCCGTCTTCTCCAACACAAGACCCGTACCGATAGGTAGGGCAATTCCTTCATTCCCACTGCCATTAGGTTCTACATTAAGGACTTTACTAAAAGAACAGCAGAATAACTCGCTTCTATAGTAGTTTTAGATACCCGTATAATCTTATAATTGTACATACTCTTTTGACCTGCTGCTTTTTTTGCACTTTTTTCCCGATGAGCCGTGTATACCATGTACTGTGTGTCATGTGCCCCACTGGTCTAAGCCTTAGTGTGTTTCATGTACTTCTGAAGCTCTGCAAATTAATTTCCCACTTAATAAATAAAGTTTACTTGAAACTTGGAAGTTATGAGTCTGGTAGGCAAAAGGAAAGGAAAAGTGCACACATACACACACACACAGACAGACACACAAACTCAGGACATGCGTACGGGGCACACAAACCTCTGCTCGGTGTTGAAGATGGCGAAGATGTGCTTCGTGGACATGAAGCCCTTCTCCACGTCTCTCAGCTTCAGGTTGTCCAGCGGCAACATGTACTTCTTCTCCTTCTCCTAAAGACGCACGCGTACGCAACGCACACCGTTACAGAGTCCTACGCGGTCACACACGGAACACTGACGCGGTGACGCACAGATCGCTGGCAGTCACACACACAGCACTGTTACAGACTGACACACAGATCGCTGACACAGTCACACACACACACACAGCACTGTTACAGACTGACACAGTCACACACATAACACTGTTACAGACTGACACACAGATCGCTGACACAGTCATACACACACACAGCACTGTTACAGACTGACACAGTCACACACACAACACTGTTACAGACTGACACGCAGATCGCTGACAGTCACACACACAACACTGTTACAGACTGACACACAGATCGCTGACACGGTCACACACATAACACTGTTACAGACTGATACACTGATCGCTGACAGTCACACACACAACACTGATACGGTGACGCACAGACCGCTGGCACAGTCACACACATAACACTGTTACAGACTGACACACAGATCACTGACACAGTCACACACATAACACTGTCACAGTCAGATCTCTGACACAGTCACACACACAACACTGTTACAGACTGACACGCAGATCGCTGACACCGTCACACACATAACACTGTTACAGACTGACACACAGATCGCTGACACAGTCACACACATAACACTGTTACAGACTGACACACAGATCACTGACACGGTCACACACACAACACTGTTACAGACTGACACACAGATCGCTGACAGTCACACACATAACACGTGCACAGTCAGGTTCCGACTCCCTCCTCACCTCCTCGTCCTTGTACCAGGACAGCGACTCGGCGGTCAGGACAAACCAGTACTCCTTGGAGCCTCCCTTCATGATGCTGATGCTGATGGTCAGCCAGCCCTTGCGGATCACCTGTGTGAAGAGACGAGACGGGCCGGGGCGGGACGGACAGCGCGTGAGATCGGGCTCAACGTGGCTCAACACTTCTGCTCCTGTTCCCGGGGACTCTCTCTCTCTCTCTCGCTGCCTGTTCTAATATCCTAGCGGGAGCCTTACCTGATGAAGAGCCGGACTCTCTCCATATGCAAATAGCCTACAGAAATACCCTTACCTGTTCACTACTCTCAAGGCCATTTCCCACATTGTCTACTTCCAGCTTGGCCTACTTCTTTCAGTCTACTGCCTGTGTGGTCTACTCCCTGTGTGGTCTACTCCCTGCGTGGTCTACTGCCTGCGTGGTCTACTCCCTGCGTGGTCTACTCCCTGCGTGGTCTACTCCCTGCGTGGGCTACTCCCTGCGTGGGCTACTCCCTGCGTGGGCTACTCCCTGCGTGGTCTACTCCCTGCGTGGTCTACTCCCTGTGTGGTCTACTCGCTGCGTGGTCTACTCCCTGCGTGGTCTACTCCCTGCGTGGTCTACTTCCTGCGTGGTCTACTCCCTGTGTGGTCTACTCGCGTGGTCTACTCCCCTGCATGGCCTACTCCCTGCATGGCCTACTCCCTGCGTGGTCTACTTCCTGCGTGGTCTACTTCCTGCACAGTCTGCTTCCCGTATGAAAAAGTGCCTGGCATGCAGGTGGAGCTCTCGGTCCTCACGGTCCATCCGCAGGTACACAAGGTCAGTCACGTGACCGCGGCCACAGCCGTCTGAAACCTGCGCCGCCTCTGAGCCATAGGGGAAGGCTGAGGGGGGGGGGGACCTCGCTGGAATACTCAACCTTCATCCTTTTCCCGCTCCCCCCTCGGAGGAAACGCGGACAGTGTGCTCGGTCGGCTCAGAGGTCAGAGGCCGAAGGTGAGAGGTCAGCGCCGTTGTGTTAGGATGATCAGCGGGTGAGTAGAAGCTAGCTAGCCTACACGATGTTAGACACTACAGGCAGGGGTTAGTGCGGTTACGGGTGAGACATGTTATGGTCTGAGGGAGACGGGCGGTCACCACAGCCATGGGGGAGTTTAACCCGTCACATGACTTCAGAGAGAGAGAGGGGGGGGGAGAAGAGAACCTCAAAGGTAGCCTGAGAGGTGATCCATATGGGGCAGCATCTGAGGAGGCAGGTAGTCCACCTCTCCGATTGAAAGGGCCTTTACGAACAGAGGGACTCAAAAGGGTAAAGGCAGAGTGAGACAGGCAGAGATTAGCTCATGATGCCCGTCTGTCTGTCTATCGGTCGGTCTTTCAGTTACAAAACCAACCAACAAGGCCCAAAGAGGGCTGGGTAGGGTAATCAACACTTTACCAGATCAAATTATATTACTTAACCCCACTCTATACGTCTATCCCTCCTCCTCCTCCCATTCTCCCTCTCCCTCTCGCTCTCTCGTTTTCCTGTGAACAATGGCATTGGTTAGACGGCGTAGAATGGAAAAGATGACGACAAAACAGAAGAAGCTGAAACAGTGGACATCCTGCAGTTTGCCTGGAGGGGGGTGTGGCCAGGGGCCTTGGAACACACCAATGAACAGGCCTGTTTCTGGGGGGGTGGGGGTGGGGACAGTCTGCCAATGTTAAGTGGGGGTGTGGGGACAGGAAACCATGAATTCTGGGACACGTAGTGTCCTCTTCCGCAGTCTGCCTTCTACCAGGATGGGCCCCGACAGTGGCGGACTACAGAAACGCCACTCAGACCCAGAGGCCTTCACTGTGCTCACATTTTACATTTGAGGCACACCCCATTATCCAGAGCGACTTACACAGTTTTACATTTCTCTACATACAATCCATTTGCACAGCTGGATATTTTACTGAAGTAATTCAGGTTAAGTACCTTGCTCAAGGGTACAATAGCAGTGCCCCACCTGGGATCAAACCTGCAGCCTTTGCGTTACAAGCCCAGTTCCCCTAACCATTATGCTAACACTGCCGCCCGGTGCGAATAATGCGTCGACTGATCGGCGACCCTGGTTTACAAACAGGTCTGCTCCGTTTGGAGACGAGAGGGGGACTTAGAGAAGAGGGCCCGACACAGCGAAGGGTCTCTGCTGGGCGAGCGAGGGCGTAAACACAGACACGCATCTGTTCTGCTGCGAGTGGCTCTCCCTATCGCCCCCGGTGGCCACTCAGCTCATCACACCTGAGGATTTCCAGGGCACAGAGAGAGGGGGTGGGGGAAATGGCCACTCCCACAGGAGACAGGAAGTGTTCGAGGAAACAACAAAAGTGGGAATCTGGAACCGCCCGATTAGTGCCAGTTATACATTTATTCATTCGTTTATTCGTTTATTTAAATCCTGCAGCCGTGGAAGGAATCGGATTCAAAGAAGAATTTAATGTCTTACACACCCCACACACACACACACACACACATACCTGCCTACATGCACACATATGTACACACACACACACACACATACCTGCCTACATGCACACATATGTGTACACACACACACACACACACAGATTTCATCCCAAAGTTGGAGGGTGATTTTACACGTGTCACACACACACACACACACACACAGATTTCATCCCAAAGTTGGATTTTGTCACACACCCCCATTTTGTCACACACCCCCCATCCCGCTCCCCTCTGTGGTGGCCGGGACGTCTCCCCGCAAGGCAAACTCTCGAACCCAAACGCCGGGCCCGGTCTGCAGGGGCGCACCCAGGGTGGGAGGACTGAGGCCACAGTAACAGAGAGCACGGCAGTACCGCGGTTCACCAGCAGGGGCGATGCATCACAGTTCTTTTGGACGAGGAGAGGATCCACTTTGCATCCTCACCTCTGGGCAATCTAGAATCCAATGCTGTCATTTGAGCTGCTGTAGTTTATCACTTGTGCTGCACATTAATGCTGAATCATTTTACATCATATCCAATATTGCCATGGATACGTATACCAGACAAGGTTTTATTTGATCTGAAAGTCTAAAATATGTAATTTATGGAATATGGAAATATTCAAAATAACCAAATACACCTAAGGGAATTTTTACAAATTTGTGTCATTAAAAAAAAATAATAATCCATTCTTAACGGCACGCGTCAGAAGACTCCATCTGCATTGGGTAAACTGGTTTTTATTCTGCGTAGAGTTCTGAGAAACAGCAATATTTTGCTAATCGGAAAACGGGGGTAGTGACAAAAGGCGATACACGAACATCCAAAAGCTTACGCAGCTGTAGGACGGAGAAAAAGACTAAACAAAAAAGAGGAAGCAAGTCCGCACACCACTATTACTGCTCCCGGGACCAAGTTAGAAACATTTAAGACAATGGCTCAATTATGACGCTGTTAGAAATAATTACGCATACAATTACAGGTCGTTTCAAGTGCGCTTCATTGCAGACGTGGTTACCAATTACTGGTGATCCCCAACCCAATGGCAAATACCATCATTAGGATTGCAACTGTTATTTTCGTATAGGTAATTAAAGTATTGCAATTGCGCCTCTGCTTTTCTGCCACCGGGGGGCGATAGAGACTCTACCTTCTCTTCTTCGCCGTCTCTCAGGCCGCTGAGCTGCGGGGCACAAAACACACTCAGCAGCCTGTCCCAGGCTCCGCGCTCCTCCTCCCTCCCGTTTTTGGGGGGCCTTGAGAGGCCACGCTCTTTGGCTCCCGTTTGGATCTCGGCCGTCGACTGCGACGTCGATTTAGAGCGAAACCGTCGGTCACGACGTCGTATTTAAGAGCGGTCCTCCTATGGAAGCTGCTTGTGGTGTCGTACTTACAGTAGACCTCTGTGGGGAGGGGACTCTGGTGCCCCTAGTGGTAACAAAGTGCTGGACCGGCCTGTATACGTGTCTCTGTCTCTCCCCTGAACTGGCCCTCTCAGCTACCCGTGAGGCCTCAGTCTCCCCGCGTGGGTGACCCCCTGTGACCCCTGCCGGGGCGTGGCTTCTACAGGCGCAGTGTCGCACGGAAGGGGGCTTGGCTACTTACCAGAATTTCACCCTGCATGGGGGGGAAGGGTAAATTACAGGAAGGGGAAAAAATAGCAAGCAAGCCAGAGAGGGAGAGAAAGAGAGTAGGGGGAGAGAGAGAGGATGAACAACAAAGAGAGAGGGAAGGCCAAAGGTAGGGAGGGAGAGAGGAGAGGGAGGGGAGAGGGACAGAGAGGTGGAGAAAGAGAAAGAGTGGGACAGAGAGAGAAAGAGAGAGAGAGAGAGAGTAACAGGAAAGAGGGTTACATGCAATTAGATTAACTCCAAGTTATCTCAAGGATGTTACGTCACATAGGATGCTTGCTTCATTAATGGCGGCCAGATTCATGCACACCTCACGTAACTACGATTAAAAAGAGTTTGCCCTTTCGGTTAATAGAGCATAACGCAGGCGACTGCCGTTCTGCAGAGCAGAAGAGTCATGCTGTTCCAAGAGTTACATGCAAACGGTAACATCTTCAGCGATGTGCAACAGAAACAAGTCCCCCGTTTCCCCAAACAGGGTAAGGCAGGGTCGGGGTGGGGCCGGAGGAGGGGGAGGGGGACGAGGAGGGACTTCTGTCTCCTATGTCCTCCTGTCTTTCCTACTGAGAGCAGGTGGCTATGCTGCGATGGCGGTTCTTTGTGCAGAATTCCACATCTGGATTTAGGAAACTGAGCGACTGGAGAGGGTTTGATGTATTAGAAGTAAAGACTGTGTGTGTGTGTGTGTGTGTGTGTGTGTGTGTGTGTGTGTGTGTGTGTGTGTGTGTGTGTGTGTGTGCGTGCGTGCGTGTCAGTCCAGGGGAAGTGATACACCGTGCGGTTTGAGGGTCAAACTAATTTCAGCATTAGCGCTGTCTGAACTGGCTGTGGAAAACATAGCACAGTGAAACTTGTCATACACATTTCAATATATATATACGTATTAAAAATTGTATTACTACTACTTAGAAATAATAAAACAATAACCAGACGCATGGTTTGGATAGGGTGGGGGTTGGGGGGGTGGTTGGGGCGTAAGGAAGTACCTGGTTTGGCATGGCTCTCTTCTTGTTGACGTGCGTGTTTCTCTGCTGTGCACTGTTGGAGAGACAGAGAGAGGAGAGGAGAGTTACAGAAAAAAACATGTAAAAAACTAACAAACAAAAAACCATTTTTTAAAGCCAATGTATAAAACACCAAAAAGTATGACAAACACAAAACATTCTGTAGAGATTATAAATGTATAATATAGTAATCCCCCACAAATCTGACATTGCCACCCCCCCCCCCTATGGGGCACCTTTAAGGTATACCTGGAAACAACAGAAATTAGTTGCCAACATGGGGTTTTGAAAAGATGCAAATTCTTCAAAATACACTTATTAATGTAGCTATTGCACGTGGCATAGTTTTTAATAATTCAAAACGACAAACCTCAATAGTACACACATTACAGTGTAGGGTATTGGAAGTTGCATAGCAACACTATTTATTTATGGGGGGGGGAATTAATACCTTGGTTTTCTCACACAAAATAGTTGCAGAAATTGGAAGACAATGGTCCCGTGGTGCTGGGATAACCCACGCCAAGCCACGGCGACATTCTGTGCTCCAAACGGCACGTCCACTACTGAATGCTCTTCTATATTATTCACCGATTTTATGTCAGTTTCTGTTCCCTTCTAAACGTATTCAGAGACATTCCTGATCTCTCATTTTCCGAGAAGCTACACTATTGCTTAAAACATTTCCTCAAAAGAAAGCAAATTGAACTCTTTTGGGGTTTTTTTTTGCACTGGGTTAATGATATCAACATTACGTTCCAAATGAACATAATCAGATAACGGGGTGAGGCAAATATGTGAGGCATTACTGTAATTTAATAATGGACAAACCTACTTATCGGTTACTGACGATATTTACATGTCAGGCTGACTAGTTCGGGTGGCCAGTTTATTACGATATTTACGGTAAGTACAGAACCGATCACAGACCAAAGCTCGGCTCCGTTTCACCGCGGCACAGGTCTCGAACACAGTGGCGGGCTGAGACAGGACAAACACCGCAGGACACACGGCAAAACCCTGGCCACGCTTGATAAGCAATAACTATAAACGACAACGATAAAACTCGTTCAAATCGCTCCGGGTCAAAAGGTACGTGTCTGGCCGCACCATAACCATAACAACAAGTACGGGCGATAGCAAAGGCGATAATCGTTGAGATTACTTTCAGAATTTTATTTTTAGTTCTAATCACTGAGGTGTGTATGAAAATAACTAACAGAGCAGAAGGTTTGCCATTTTAAAATGCAAGCCAACAACAACAACAACAAAAAAAAATCTTTAAGTTCTTTTAAAATGCTGTACAGAAAACCAAGACGCCTAAAAAAAAAAATGTGGAGAGCAAAGAAATACTTGGGGAATGGGAAATTACCCCGAAATAAATGATGAGTGGCTCGTTAGCTCATACTGTACCGGGCTAGCTAGATGGCACGCGAAAGCTTGGGTTGGCCATACGCTAGCTCGCTATCAAGTTAACGGGCAGCTACGACAGGAATATGCTCTCTTCTACATTTTTTACATTTACATTTACATTTTAAGCATTCAGCAGACGCTCTTATCCAGAGCGACTTACAAGATGTGCATAAATACATGGTGGGAACAATCATAGTTCGCGCAACAGATCAGTGCAGTAATACAGCGATAGACATCGTGATACAGCATTCTCTCTGCTTGCTTTTCTCCTCTCGGAAGGTGCGACGAAGGCGTCTGACTAACAGGTGTGTCGGAGGACAAAACACTCTCTGGCGTGACCAAAATGATCGTATCATTACGTTTACGGTCGTCGCTATCGTCGCCGATCCGACAGCGATCGGGGACCTAAGCCTTTATGTCCCTGGAATGGGAAAAATCGTCTCTAAAACAACCAAGCAAAAAAAATTAGGTACCGCTGCAAGTGCACACGGGACAAAAGCCATGAAGCTGAACCGCTCCACAGTGTGGGGCGCAGGGGGGAGGGGGGCGGGGGGGGAGGCGGGACGGCCCACCTGTTGTTGGCGTGCCCCGGGGCGGCCCCCTCATCCAGCCTTCTGAAGTCAAGACTGTAAGTGACGTCACGAAATCGATTAACCAATCAGAACCAGCCCCGCCCCATCTCCCATGCGCATGGTGAAAAGATGCAACGTCGCATGCGTGCCCAGGCATGCGACGACGCGTGGCCCTCGCGCACGCTGGGGGGTGTTAACACAGACTCGGCGCCATGCTTGCGCGCTCGGTCCTCCCGACACACTCCACACCGCCTCCCGCGCAGTGGGACCAGCCAGGGGTGGGCGCCGTGCTGGTTCACCTGATTTGACTAATCAGGGACAGGTTAGGGCCCACAGGGTGAGTAGCGATTCAGTGCAAACCGGTCGGACCCTTCCCTTCTGGACGCCGGAGAACGCTTCTAATTGGGTCCCGCTGGGCTCACCACCCCCAACACACACCCACACCCCCACACTCACAGACATCGGTTAAAGAGCAAACGGCTGATTTCAAGACGCACTGCTGACGGCAAATCTCATACGGCAGCGACGAATACGGGATTCGGCGGCCATCCCTACGTCATGCACAAGCCCCTCCCCCCTCTGCGCAAACCTTCAGTGATGTCACTGGCGTGCCCATGCTGTTTTTTTGCATCTCCCGCCAGTCCCCATTGCAAACAAACTGCACTCATATGGCATCTCCACCCTCTCGATGATCTCAATGGTGAAATCAATTAACCAATCAAAAGCAGGCTCCGCCTCCATGCACATAATATATATATTTTTTTTTTTTTTTAAACAACAACATCGAATGCATGCCCAGGCAATATGCTTCCCCACTGTGGGAGGCGCCAGTGGGGTCGGGAGTGACTGTGGAATACTCCCACTGTGGCTCATCTCTTGATGATCAATGATTCTGGGGCCAGAAGGTGAGGTGAAGAGGAGGCGACTGGCCGCCTGTGGGGAGCGGAGCTCAGAGCTCCAGGGTGGGGGCTGGGTGGGGGACCATGCTGGGTGTGTGGTGGGGCGTACATACTTGGCAAAGCCGATGAAGTCCTCATGGTTGGTGTTAATGTAGGACAGCTCAACGTCAATCAGCAGCAGAATCTGCGGTGGCGGAGAGGCAGGCAGCTTCAGTTCTCACTCATTCCAAAGTGAATAAATCGGATTCTCATTCTCTGGAGCAAAATCAGAATCATTCTTGGTCTTGCCCACTCCTCTCCTTGGTCTTGCCCACACCCCCCCCTCCCTCACTGCCACCTTGGTCTTGCCCACACTCTCCCCCCCCCCCCCCCTCCCTCACCTGCTCCTTGGTCTTGCCCACTCTCTCCCCACCCCGCTCCCTCACCTGCTCCTTGGTCTTGCCCACTCCCCCCGCCCCCCTCACCTGGTCCTTGGTCTTGCCCTCTCTCTCACCTGCTCCTTGGTGCCCACTCTCCCCCTCCCTCACCTCTCCGTCTCCTCTCTCAGTCTGGGGTAGGAGCCCAGCTGTGAGCGACACACCAACACAACTGCAGGTACTGCCTCTCTGGACACGCTCACACACGTACCCGCACGCAAATCATACACACACAGCTTCATTCAATACACACACACTGGAGAAGGGTGCTGCAAGGTGCCGTGGTGCGAAGCCTAACGCACGCACGGAAGCAACGGAAGCAACGGAAGCAACGCACACACGCACGCACGCACGCACGCCTAAAGGTCGTGAGAAGGCTGATCAACTGGGGACGACGGACAACAGAGATACTGTGGGACGGGCTAGGATATTAGCAGTAGAACATGTTCATATTGCTTCAATCCTTCATACTCCTGCTCTATAGTATACAATCTGTCATCCCAAGCTGTCAGTGATGTCTGATTCATCCATTTCTAGGTTAGCAGTATTAGCTGGGGAAAGGAAATGAAGAGTACTGGAGATTGAACAGAGAAATTCACAGGAAGACTGCAGTTCTACTTTCATGCAGCAGGGGGACAGGTAGAGGCAGAAATCCCTTTCCTGCGAGAGCAGGCCCCGCTCCCCTCGAGTGGTGGTTTCAGCGGGAGTACGTTTCCTCCTTAAAACAGGCATGCTGCGACCGGGATTCGATTCCACCGGCCGCGCCAGTATCGCCTCTGGCCGGGTGTGCCACTAGGGGGGCGGCGATTGGCTGTCAGCCCCAGGGAGGGGGGGAGGGAAGCTGACATGAGTTCGCTGCGTACAAGAGTGGCTCCGTGTACCGGAGTTACAGTCGACGGGTTGGCGAGTGCCGGCTCGGAGGAGACGATACTTCGCCTTTGTCACTGCCAGTCGCAGGGCTACGGCAGCGAACTCACCATACGATTGACATGAGAAAGAGAGGGTGTAATCGGCTACTAAATTGGGAGAAAATGGGAAAAAACACTGCTGACTTTCATAGCGCAGCGAGGCTACACGTTACAGCTACGGACGATGTCCGCTCGAGACGCTACAGATGTGCTGCGCGCTACAGACACGCAAAGGCCCTACAGAGACGCCGCGCGCTAAATGCTACAGAGGCACTACGCTGTGCTATGCTACAGAGATGCTACACAGATGCTATGCTACAGAGATGCTACACAGATGGTATGCTACAGAGACGCTACACAGATGCTATGCTACAGAGACGCTACACGCTACACAGATGCTATGCTACAGAGACGCTACACAGATGCTATGCTACAGAGACGCTACACGCTACACAGATGCTATGCTACAGAGACGCTACACAGATGCTATGCTACAGAGACGCTACACGCTACACAGATGCTATGCTACAGAGACGCTACACGCTACACAGATGCTATGCTACAGAGACGCTACACAGATGGTATGCTACAGAGACGCTACACAGATGGTATGCTACAGAGACGCTACAGAGACGCTACACAGATGCTATGCTACAGAGACGCTACACACAAAAAAAAATCACTTATTTCGGAGGTCAAAGATCAGTGGGGGGGGGAATCACCAGTTAGGATGTGGAAGGTGTTAGCTCAGGTGTGGCAAAATTTAAATATCGGCTAACACAAAATGACAAGGATCAAAACACTGGGACGCGGGTGGAGGAGGGGGAGTCGAGGGAGGAAGGACAAGATCTTTGCTTCTCCTCCTCTTCTATCACTCTCCTGTTCTTTTTCCCTCCGCTCCTCTTTACCTTGTCGGAGGAGCACTTCCGGACGAGGGCGTTGAGCTCGGACACGACGAGGTCCACACATTTCAGACTGGGCTCTCTCAGTTTGAGAATCTGCCTTTTTACCATGACCTCGAAGGCCAGGTCGGGCGTGAACAGCCCGGTTCTGGAGGATTATGGGGGATATATTAGGCGAGACGGACAGGGAGGGGGGGGAAGGGGGTTTGCGTGACGGGTATAGAGGGAAATAAATGCACAGTGAAAAGACAGAGAAAGGAGAGGAAGGAGGAGAGGAAAAACAAGACAAAAAGGTTGTTGTTTTTTTAGTTTAGTCAGTTTTTGCACTCATCGGCGTAAAGAGAAACAAACAGAAACCCAACGATGAGCTGCAGGTTTTTACATCCCATAATTTGGAAAGGAACCGAGGGCGGATGGGTAAATATCGCCCAGGCAACACTGATAGGCAGGGGGCCTCTGGTGGAGCTTCAGCTGGTGCCAAACGAGAGACGACAGACATGTGAAAGTGACATACAAGCCACAAGGACAAAGCACAGTGACAAGTCCACCAGAGCAGTTGAGCAAAAAAAAACTCCATTTCCCAGAGTCCCCCTCTCCTGCCATCTCCTTTGCCGTGTGTAATGCTGGAGACTGCGGCTGTCTGGATAACATAATTAAGAGTGCCAGAACAACCTCAGCCTCGTTAAGTCCTTGTCAACACTCGTTAACGGGAAGTCTCCAGCCCTGTGCCAAGGTACCCTGTGGCAAAGTGCTTATTGGCTTGAACAGATGAAAATACCCCTGGGAACGTAGCATCCCTTGCTAGCAGAGCAGCTCCCTCCACGGTGAGCGACAGTACCTCCGTTTACCATGAGATGGCGATACACCCAGCAAAGCAATACCAGTTCCTGCTTTAAAAAGGGCCAGCCTTACCCAGCCGCCCCCCTCAGTGTGGTTAAAGAGAATCATAGATGGGCCAAACCTGCAGCTCGTGAGTGTGAGACAGGAGGCGTTTGGGGGACGAACGCTCAACCGTTCCCCATCACGGTCCGGTCCTCAAACGCCTTCATGACACCCCAAAACAGGACCGCGGCACAGAGGGGCGGTACAGGGGGTTCTTGTGTTGAATGCTTTCGCCACTTTAGAGCCTGCCCTCCACAGGCCTGCAGAGAGGATGTGGGTCAGCGCGGCCCGACGGCGCCCCCCCCCTGTGGCAGGAGGTAGTACCTTGTTGGTGCACTGCCTGACGGTGTTGATGAGCTCCTGAATCACCAGGTCGATGCATTTGAGACACGGCTCTTTCAGCTTAACAATCTGCTTTTTCACTATGGCTTCAAACGCCAGGTCTGGTGTGAACAGCCCCGTTCTGAATGCGCACGCACGCAGAGACAGACAGACAGACAGACAGACAGACAGACAGGCAGACAGACAGACAGACAGACAGACAGACAGACAGACAGACAGACAGACAGACAGACAGACCCATACACAGACAAAAAGGCAGGGAGACAGACAACCAGCCAGAGAAAAAAGCAGGCAGACAAACAGACACGAACACACAGACACACAGACACACACAGAAACACACACACAGACAGACAGACAGACAGAAACAGAGAAGTGGGTGGAGAGTGAGGAAGTGTGGGGATGGGGGGGGAGAGAGAAGAGAGAAAAGGAGAGAATGACATGGGTTTAGATTTCACATGCTACAACAAACACACTTTGAAACAGTGAGAGGCAGGTTTGTTGG
>JAINUG010000370.1:442500-517500 GCA_029706075.1 Aldrovandia affinis | reverse complement strand
GCTAACTATGATTGATCCTACCATGTATTAATGCACATCTTGTAAGTCGCTCTGGATAAGAGCGTCTGCTAAATGCTTAAAATGAAAATGAAAAATGATAAAGTACTGGGGCTGGTGTATAAAAACAAAGGAAATGCATTCTGCTTCACTTGACATAACCTCAACCAAGAACCTCCAAATAGTCTTTCTCTCGCCCCATAATCTTTCGCATTACACAGCTGGGCGACTGTAACCAGGCCAACGCCAAGGAGGTTGCAGGGTCAGAGGGGTCAGCTGCAGACAATACAGGCCAAATTCACGGCAGCAGGACACGGAGATTCAGAGGAAAAGTACTGCATGTCCTGCAGCATCTCGCCCCTCAGCAACAGCACTCAGCTTTTAATGGAGAGATCCAGTTACACCACTCTCACTTCATTTCTGATACTGCACTCTTCAACTGGGGAGAGAGAGAGACAGAGACAGAGACAGACACAGACACACACACACACACACACACACACACACACACACACACACACACACACACACACACACACACACACACACACACACACACATACAGAGATACACAGAGATACACAGAGATAAACAGGCACACAGACACAGACAGAGAGACACAGAGAGACAGAGACACACAGACACAGAGACACACAGACACACAGACACACAGACACACAGACACACAGAGACACAGACACAGACACAGAGACACACACACACACACACACACACACACACACACACACACACACACACACACACACACACACACACACACACACACACACACACACACACACACACACACACAGACACACAGAGATAAACAGGCACACAGACACACAGACACACAGACACACAGACACACAGACACACAGACACACAGACACACAGACACACAGACACACAGACACACTTCCAGATGAAAAGAGGTTTGTATTTGTATTCATTATTGATGTGCTGTGAATGACTGAGGAGGTGAAAGGGATATCACTTCATTCATTAAACATTCTGACCAGCGGCTGACCCACTCCACTCCCAAATCTTGTGAATTTTTTTTGTCATTAATCTGTTCACTTGACTCTCTACCCCCACCCGGGGGGACCCCTCTGTAAGACCAGGGCGTGTGAACACCCGTTTCAGCACGGGTGCGTTTCGTCTTCACGAGGGGCGAAGTTGACATCGTCGTCCGCTCGCCCTTGCTTACAGACCCCCTCGCTCACATCTCCCAGAATTCTTTGCACACAGCAGGGATAAAAACATATCCATTGAATAGTCAAATTTTCAATGGAGAATGCAGCAAAATTACTTTATAAATACAAATGAATTGAGCTACTAGGAACTACCAGGAGCTTTGCCAAGCTACAACGAGCACTGTACCAGTTGCATTTAAATAGATTGTTGTTTATTTTTAATGTATCATTTATATTACGTTGGAATTTTACTGAGGTATAAGAAAAAAATATATATATACTGTTATAATTTGTCTTTTCCAGTATGCGGTAGTACACCCAGAGTCATTGCAAGATCATTTTACTGTCCCACTCATCGACTTTGATACATTTCGAGAAGTCTATTAATGACGCTGTATTCACAGAAAAACTGAAATACTCCAACACTGGGATGGATTCTTCGTACAATTTCTATCTGCGATGGCAAATGCGGTTTCCATGGCTGCGGCAGAACGAATCTTTCGCTGCTACGGATTGTCTGTGAGGCCGTTCCACTTAAACGGTATCAGTCCTCCCATCTCGTTTCACTTAGACGCCAAACAAACATTACTCCGGCTCCACTCGTATGGGGTAGACACAACCGTCGTTGGGGGGCGGCAGTGGCTCAGTGGTTAGCGACAAGAGCTGGTAAGCGAAGGGTTGCTGGTTCAAATCCCAGGAAGGCCAGCCAAAAAAAAAAAAAACAACTATGAACTGGAAACCAGAGGGATGCTAGTTCACTTCCTGGGGCACTGCTGAAGTGCCCTTGAGCAAGGCACTGAATCCCTAACTGCTCCAGGGGTGCCGTACTATGGCTGACCCTGCGCTCTGACCTCTCAGATTGTGTGTCTAGGAGAGGTATGCGGAAAGATCAATTCCAATTACCCTGTGTAAACACTGTGTACTATAATAAAGATTTTATAATAAAGAACTGTGTACCTAATAAAGATTATTTTATTATAAAGTGTATGGAGCCTGCCAACCAGGAGTGGAGGGGAGAAGCCATTGCATAAATGGAGTACACACACACACGCACGCACGCACGCACGCACACACACGCACACACACTGGGTGCAGTACCACATCTGCCACTTAAAACGTGGCGATCTTAAAACATCTTCCACTCACGGCAACGCTGTACATTCGTTGCTAGGCGATAAAAACAGGATCATTTCGAATCCACTAAATATACAAATGTAAATGCTAATTCTTAACGTGCTTGAAGGAAGATATGCAAAAGTGGCAGGTGAACACTGGACAAGGAGGGAGGAGGAGGAGGAGGAGACTTCGGGAGATTAGGGACCTGCGGCCGGAGCAGGAGGGGTCGTTTGACCGATCGGGGAAGAGCCGGGGGCCGGCCCACAGCTTCAGCTTGCGCCGCGGCGATAAGGGGGGCGTGCGCGGCCTGGGCTGGGGTTACGCTGGGGTGTTCTGTGACCTCGCAGGGCAGAGGGAGTGACTGTCCCTAACCTGCGGCGTTGCGCTCTGCGTGTGTGTGTGTGTGTGTGTGTGTGTGTGTGCATCAGGCAAGCTTTAGGGTGTTGGCAGAGTCCAGAGAGAGAGAGAGACCATAGTGCACCCTGCAGCCATCAGATTACAGCCACACCCAAACGCATCTGCACTTTACGATACAGGCCCCCTATCCACTGCACCATGACATCATCATCACACACACACACACACACACACACACACACACACACACACACACACACACACACACACACACACACACACACACACACACACACGCACACACCAGAGTTTCCGTTAGAAAAAATTGGTGCCGGTCCACGTGTCCTGGAAGATTTCAATGTCCCGGACAAATCGGAGAAATTCCGGTCAAATATTATCTGTGTTTATTGAGCTTAAAAACAATTGATAGGCAGGCTATATAAAGAATGACATCATCAAGGCATGTAGATTTATAATATTTTTTATTGAAAAGTAGGCTACTTTTGCTTATACATTATATTCCAAATAAAATAAGTCCCGTCAATAGACTCACGTGCATAACGCTATTTTAAAAATAAATAAATAAATATTACGCTAGCCTACGTTCGTTGGGGCAACACGTAAACACTTCAGCTTTAGGCCTACATATTCTCATATAAAATCAAACAGAATAAAAACTATTTGCAAACGAACAAAAAGTTAGCCTACATGTAGGCCTATCTGGCTCATAACATTTTAATTACGGCGTGCTGCTGCCGACTTGAAATCAAATAATTTCCGTTCGCTACAGACCTTTTCTCAGATAAAATAAAATTGAATAAAAACTATTTGAAAACAAACAATAAAATAACCTATTGCTGGCTCATATGATTTTACTTCTTACGCTTTTTCGCAGCAGTGAAGCGTGCAGCTGCCCACTTAAAATCAAAGGTGCCAAGTGTCTCTCCACAGCTTGCAATGCGCATAAACCTTGCGACCTTGTCCTCCCCAAGGCGACTTCGCTGCGCTGTTTTGATTCGGTTCTGCAGAGAGACCCTCTCTGCTGGCACACTGGAGACGGGGATCAAGCAGGCTACCTTGGCCAGTTTGGCCCACTCGGGATAGATTTCGCTGATGGTGGTTAGGCAGGCTACGGCATTCAATCCGAGCGCGCGCTTTATCAGAGTGACGCAACAATGAAACAAATGTAACGATTATTTTGTGCATCGCATAGGCTCCCGCTAGCCTATAGCCGACACATTCATTAAAAAAATGAAGATTCATTTTTAATAGAAGGATATGTGGAAATTAAATTTTAGCCTGTTTTAATACAATTCAAATTGTGCTTAGAGGGAATTATTTTCACCGGACATTATGACCGGAGAGATTTAAATATGTCGGACTTCAACAGATTTTCCCGGTCAAAAACCGGCAATTACCGGATAACGGAAACTCTGGCACACACACGCACACACACTACTACAGACACACACAGAGAGAGCACTATGCCACACACACACTCACAGAGAGTACTACAGACACACACACACACACACTAACAGCGTACTACATGCATGCATTCACACACACACACGCACACGCACACGCACACACAGAGAGAGAGAGCACAATGCCACACACACACACACACACACACACACACACACACACACACACACACACACACACACACACACACACACACACACACACACACACACACTTACACTAGGAGCAGATAATCACACATGCAAAAACAACAGGAGAAAGAGAAAGAGAAACACAGTTACACAGACCTGCCCACCCACACAAACACACACAAAACGTAGGGTGTGTGCGGAGTCAAACAGCATGCCTGAGATTAGATTAGGCAACTACAGACACTCAAAGGGCTTGAGGGAGGTTTACAGGACACCTGCCCTCAAGGGATAGTCAATCACATCCAGAATAGCACTCAGAAATACAGGAGAACTCAATCAAGCGCAGAGCAGCACCACCATCAGAAATACAGGAGAACTCAATCAAGCGCAGAGCAGCACCACCATCAGAAATACAGGACAACTCAATCAAGCGCAGAGCAGCACCACCATCAGAAATACAGGAGAACTCAATCAAGCGCAGAGCAACACCGCCATCCGAAATACAGGACAACTCAATCAAGCCCAGAGCAGCACCGCCATCCGAAATACAGGACAACTCAATCAAGCCCAGAGCAGCACCGCCATCCAAAATACAGGACAACTCAATCAAGCGCAGAGCAGCACCGCCATCCAAAATACAGGACAACTCAATCAAGCCCAGAGCAGCACCGCCATCCAAAATACAGGACAACTCAATCAAGCGCAGAGCAGCACCACCATCAGAAATACAGGAGAACTCAATCAAGCGCAGAGCAGCACCACCATCCGAAATACAGGAGAACTCAATCAAGCGCAGAGCAGCACCGCCATCCGAAATACAGGAGAACTCAATCAAGCGCAGAGCAGCACCGCCATCCAAAATACAGGAGAACTCAATCAAGCGCAGAGCAGCACCGCCATCCAAAATACAGGACAACTCAATCAAGCGCAGAGCAGCACCACCATCCGAAATACAGGACAACTCAATCAAGCCCACACCCACAAACTGGCATTATCTCCTGCGGAGAGCTGCCCCTCACAGAGGGCACAGCGACTACACGTCGTCAGGGAGAACTGGCTTTTCCTGAACGTCAGTATCTCTGGAATGCCGTGATGACGGCAGGTCTGTGTGCTGTCGCTGCTGACCCACAAACACACCTCAACCACCGCTGGGGCTGCTGGTTGGTTATTTTACAGGGACCACACGCAGCCAACACCCCCCCCGCCTAAAAAACAACAACTAAAGGTGTCCCTTGAGGCCAAATCCACCCCAAACCAGTTCCTTCACACCTGTGCTGGATCGAGTGCTGGCTTCAGAGTGAGCAGGTGGGCTCGAGTCTGCCGTGAAGCACGTAAGGGTGTCCCCAGAACGTGGGTGGGGCGAATTAAGTCTTGAAGGAAGCGGAGTTCGCTGCCCTCTGAGAATCAGCTTGCCTCGTAAAGGCGACTCGTGTGGGAAGGGCAAATCGAAATAAATAGAGGGTATAATCAGCCACTAAATTGGGAGAAAAACTGCAAAAAAATCTGAAAGCAAAGCAATTTTATTTTATTTTTTCAATGAAACCAATTTTTTTTTTTTTGTAATTCAAAACATTTTGTAAAAGATGAAAAGAAAGTGACAGCGCCGTCTCTGGATGAACACACTCCGCCAACGCGGAACCCTGGAGAGAGTACGCAACCAATAAGAGCCTCGGGCTGCTCAGGCTCCCCGAAAC
This sequence comes from Aldrovandia affinis, assembly GCA_029706075.1. Classification (NCBI taxonomy): domain Eukaryota; kingdom Metazoa; phylum Chordata; class Actinopteri; order Notacanthiformes; family Halosauridae; genus Aldrovandia; species Aldrovandia affinis. Next base: position 511,521 of record JAINUG010000370.1, on the reverse strand, counting down.
GTATGAACTGAGCGGTCAGCTTGTTTTTAAATCAGGCAGTGAAGCTCCATTTCCACCCAGAATTCGGGTGTTTTTAAATCAGGTAGTGAAGCTCCATTTCCACCCAGAATTCGGGTGTTTTTAAATCAGGTAGTGAAGCTCCATTTCCACCAAGAATTCGGGTGTTTTTAAATCAGGTAGTGAAGTACACACCCAGTACTGGGGTGTTTTTCCCCCGTTTTCTTCCAATTTGGTGGCCAATCGTACCCAATTCAACTACTAAACCCCTTTATCGGGAGTCTATGATTCTACAGGCAAATGCATCCTATATCAGGAGTTTCTTGCGCTACAGGCAAAAAAAAAACCTTAATCAGGAGTTTTTCTATTGTACAGGAAAATCCTGGATTAGGATCGAATTACTCTGCAGGTGAAAACAAACTGTGTCAGTTGTCACGGTGTGCGTTTGTCCCGCGCGTTTTGTGAATGGGGGGGGAACCTGCGGAACGGGCTGCTTTTGAGAGCATTTGTTTTGCTTCTCTCTGCAGGGTGAGCTCACACAGTCCATGTGGGCCTGGGAGTCTGGACCGGCCTGCTAACGAGGGAGCAAACTGGGACAGGGAGGGAGGGAGGGAGGGAGGGAGGGAAAGGAATCTGGGTTAGCTCTAACACCGCAGAGAGGAGGGAAGAAAGGGTTTGACGGGGAGGAAAAGAAAGGGAGAGTGAGAGTAGATAAGAGAATAAGAGGATAGGCCGTGATGGAGGTAGCCATGGAGAGAGAATCTCACCCGAGGCGGCGTAATCCCTCACCACTTCTCCCTAATGCACTTTTGTGTGCGCGTGTGCGTTCGCGCGTAGCGCGTGCGTCAGTGTGTGCACAAGCTTTTGTGCGCGTGCGAGTCCTGTGTAAATACAAGTGCGTGCGTGCCGTTCCTGTAGGTCCACATACGGATGCAGCGCTAAGTTGTGAGAAGAGGCGAAGAGCCTTGATAAAATCAGAGGGCAGAACACGACCAATCGCGGCGCTCCGAACAAGCTAGGCCCCTCTCCAACGCAGGACACTGGACCACAGCAACCAATCACAACTGTCCACACTCACACACTCTCTCACACACACATGCACGCGCACGCACACAATCTCCTTTAATTGGTCCAATTTGTTAATTATGTCCATACATTGGAAAAGCCACTTCTGACAATATGTCTTGAGAACTCAGTATGCACATAATCTTCAGCTATGATTTAGGTTATCAGTTGTAGAAATACTATAAATCGCAAATGGTTTTAGTAAGCAGGCATTATGACACACAATTAAACGGGCTGTCCCTTGGCAACTGTTTGACAACCAGGCCCCTGTGGATCCAATGGCCCCTCTCTTCACCTTTCATGTCTCGAAACCTTACCGTTGTGCAAAAATGATAAATACGATGTCAAATATTAGATGTCATTTTCTCCATGTTTTGCCAATGTAAATTGGATCATTGAATCATATCATTCCTACACCATACGTGTACTAATTATTTCGTTTGAAAAAAACGGAACCGCAAACACCACCGCCAAAAACGAGATTAAATTCAGCCCAAATCATGCTTCGTGCACACTCTGGTCCAAGTGTCTGGTCTGGACCAGCACAACAGTGGCAGGTCACCTTGCAAAGTCAATGCTAGTGCCAGAAACCAGGCTAGTGCTCAACAGTGAGTAATTCATAAATGTCCAACCGTACTATATTGAAATTGAATAGTTTAAAAAACAAAAATATTAAGAAAGCATAAAGCATAAATATTAATAAGCATATTAACAAAGTTTACCCTTTGTTGTTCTATGAAAAAATGTGGTATATTTAGCATAACTGTAGACGGAGAATGGAAGAAGGAAGTGGCAGTGGATCCAAGGATACAAATGTAGTTGTCAAGCAGTTGCTAAGGAATTGACATCATTTTCCCCAGCATGTTTCCCAGCATACCTAAGAGGAAAGGCCAGCTCAGAAGAGCAGCTGTTTGGGGTTTAATCAAATTTAAAATGTTTAAATAACCCTGTTGCTGTGCAGGATGTTCATGTGACACCCCTACCCGAACACATCTCAAACAGGACATGTGGAGCCATGGGACTCTGCATTGCCATATGTACACAAGTGCAATGGGGGTAAATCTTAAGCAGCTTTCGAACCGCAGCCGACCGGTCGCTCTGCAGAGATACGATCAAGTTGCTCGGCTAAAGACCAAGGTCCCAGCCATGGAACAATAACGTCACTATTGTTGCTTCGGTAGGGGGTGATGTCACAATCTGTAGCTTACGTCCAGGTGCTTTTCGCATCTCTTTAACTCCACTACACAAGTACAGGAAACACCCTGGGTATATTGTGTAACACTTCGGTCATTAATGATAGGACCACTCCCATTAAGTGTGGGTCACTAACTACGGTGCGGTACTCATAAATTACGAGAATGTACAGTGTGTGGAGTTAAGGTTACTGAAAGAGAGAAAGTGGAACCAAGGTCTCCAACAGACAGAGGAAACCCAGGTCCAAGTACTGCTGCAGGGGAATCCATGCTAGCTATCATATAGTCCGATTTAATAGAGGCAGTTTAGGTTCCTACTCAGAAGCCACTTAGTTTGCTGTTAAATCGAGAGCAGGAGTTATTCTGCGCTCGCCCGCTATTCGGAAACTAATCAAAGGTTGAAAGTTCTCAAAGTCGGAAACTCGGGGTTCCCCACCGGTAACTACGACCGAGGAGGTTCCCTCCATCATTCGAGAGAACACGCGAACGCGGCAGAAAAACCGGCTGCATAAAAATCACGGAAATATTCAGCCGACGGAAGGAAACTGATGTCTCGGTGACTTTCCCTGTTGCGTTCTTCATTACGGGAAAAGCAGCATGTTTCCACGCTGACTGTATGAAACGTTGCGCTCACTTCGCTATTCGACGACAGACTATTTCTTCCCGAACACGAAGTCTTTTAGCAACATAACACACAACAACATACACTGCCCAATAACCAGCTCGGCAATTCAGTCTCCCGGCGGTCAACCAGATGACGCCAGAACTAGCTAGCCACTTCCTCTATGCCGGACGCGACCTCAAACAATAACTTCGCCATGTCAAAGGGCACCCCTGGCCATGGTGAGCTCGCTAGTTGTAATGTCCGACTCAATAAGGTGACGTAAAAACTACGAAAACTGCGCGAACGTAACTAGTTACAATAGCCCTGGTGCAAAAACAACGAACGTATTCAGGAAATTATTGTCATTTTTTTCCTGAGTGTTAGTCAACCAATTGATTTTTTTTTAGCCCAGCTGGCTAAGGCTAGCTGGCTACCCTCATTCACATTTATCAATATTAATTCGGCTAGCCCATTGGCTAATATCCTGTCTATTGTAGGTTATTGTACCTAACACAGCTAGCTTGGGAAATTCACAGAAGTTGTGGTGTGGAAAATTGGAAAATGATCAACGTCATGCTTAGTAGGCTAGCTAGGTAGCTGTGCTGGCCACACGGTTTCCGTATTTGTTCCGGACTGCCCTCCGCAAACAATCCCCTTTCCCCCCCCACCCCATTTACAAAGCAGTCCCTCAGTCAGCGAAGTTACAGGATCGCCAAGCCACGCAATCGGCGCAGCTTTACGTGAATCTCCCTCTCTTTCGTCGCTAGCTACCTTTTCCTGCTTCTCGGGACAGGTCTGCGAGAAACAAGTGCGTAACTTAACGTCAATTTTCTGTGCATGACGCCTCTTCGCGGAAAACAGACGATCAGAAATGCAGAGAACTTCGGACCCGCGAAATTAGGAAAGAAAGACACATTAGACTCCATACGCAATGGTCCGACGAATGTCCATAAATACAATGCAGCTAGCCAGTCAGCTAATCGCCATCCAGATAGAAACCTGCTAACGTTTGCTAAATGTTTTGAAAGAAACGCATTAGCTTGGTAACGTCAAGTACCTGCCGACGAAATTCTCCAGAACGGAGCTTTTTCCGGCGCTCTGTCCACCAACGACCGCGATCTGCGGCAGATCCAAGTTACAACTCTGTCCGATGGAACTGAAGGCGTCCTGAAGTTTATTGACGAGGGGAATCAAGTCCTCCATGCCCCGGTTCCCCATGGCTCCGTTGGGCTAGGATCGTCTTCCGACTACAAAGTAGCGAAGGGCTCGGGTTACTTTTCAGTGTTTGAGTTCCACCCCTGAAACTGGCTGTGCCTTCTCTTTATCAAAAAACTATTATGATGTCAAGGAAATTGGGAAACTATGATATAACAAAAACACAACTGCGGTAAACCTGTTGTTACTGGCAGCGCAAAAACATCCAGGCTCAATCGAATGGAAAGGAGGAGGAAAAAAACTCACTAAACAAAACTTCTAACGTTACCATCCGGTCGGACGACACCCGACCTCCGATGGTGACTGGACCTCCACCTCCTGTCAACGAAATTCGTTACGCCCATTGGTCCATTTTACTGCTCATCAATGCGATCTGTTTCCTCATTGGGTCATAGTTTGTTATGCGATTTAGTGTTAGCGAGGGCGTGCGCTCTCGTCTCGGGCAGCGGAACTCTATAATAGAACTGTCAATGGCCACTGAAAGTGTCAATCAAATTGTTACTTCCCCGCCCGATTCATTTTGTTCAAGGGAATTTTCTACACCCGAAAGCCAACCCAGAATATTCTGCGCTCAACGTTTTTTCAAAAAGTAGATCGCCACTGAACCAGGATCGGCGCTCAGTGGAAGAATGTTATCGGCATCACCAAATGCCTATTAGAAAAGTTAGGAAAAAGGTTGCTAGCAAATTCGGTATGATGAGTGGACTTTGGTCCGGAGCTAATGGTGTCGCGATTATGTTTAACTGGCTCGGTGAGTTAGCCAGGGTGCGCCCGCCTATCCTTAAGAAACCGCTCTTAACTTCGCAACCTGTTGTTTCTGCTTAACAAGTCTTCCTTGCATAGCAAACAGGGTTGTAAATAGACCAGTCGAAGCGGGTGGACGCGTCTTGTTTACCTTTGCAGGACCCGTCCGTCTAGGCAGGTTATTTTGTAGAGTAACTCATGTCTTGAACGTTAGCTTCTAGGCTCACCTTGGACTTGGCAGTAACACCTTAGTATCACTAGTTCGTGGAAAAACGTCAACATCAATTAGTTGTTGTTATTTATTTTTTCAAAATGGAGAATTCAACAACGTCTTATGGTAAACCCCTAGTTTGGTCAGACCGAAGTTCACAAGACCCTTGGCTGATTCGTGCGACCCCCGCATATTGTATTCAACTGCGTTTACAGAAAGGCTACACTTGGATTATGTAACGCAATTTATCCAGGAGGAAAAAATCCAGTTTGAAAATGTTCCAGTTTGTACAGTTGCAAGCGATTACTGATTTTGCTTATCTCTGAATATATTATTGTTCTTCCTTACAAATTAAAACCGGTGTTACGAATACATGCATGTCTATGCATATTCAGTAATATTAATAATAATAATGATGATGATGATGATTATAAATATTAATCATATCATTTAGTTCAATCCAATTCAAATTCAACTGACATTGACGTAGCTAACTAGCCTAATCTTAACTATAAGAATCTCTGTGGACGTTAGAGGACTCCCATGCATACTCGTATTCGTGGAGCTACGAATTTTAAATGGTTAAATGAAACGGTCCGCGCTTTTATCCAAAGCGACTTACAGAAAGTGCATTCAGCTTAAGTAGACAAACAACCACTTGACTCTACAATCTTAAAAGCACACCATTCGACAAATAAGTAGCCTAGTTACTGAGAAAACTTAGAATCTTAGTCAGCTGTGCGGTGCTATTGGTCCGTTGTTTCCCACTTCTGGCACTTGATTTGATGACTTGAACACTTTCCTCCATTGCACGAGTTTTAGCATCGTCTAGGTCAGCTTGCTAGTAAGACCACTCGTCCAGGGCGAATGCGTTCATTATGGACAATCGTTAAAATCTGCGGCTTCTAGATTTACGGATGGTAGAATCTTTACTATTATTAATTACTATTAGTTGCGCGACCTATGATTGTTGCTACCATGTCTTGGTGGTATGGTGGACTGGTATTCCGTCCAGCTGCTGCATAAGGAGACGTGCAAAGTCAGTTGAGATGTGTGTAAATTAATTACAATTTGTCAAAAACTGGTTAGTAGTGCTGAGAGAAGGTGACATTTACACTAATACTATGTGCCATTCATTAGAGCTGATTTGGGTGTGCCATAAGGAACTAATCCTGGATGTTCTGTAACCAATTTCAACCAATAACTTTGGTCAGTGGTGTCCCATTTCTCAAGTGGTTATGTCACAAGATTCCCGCTGAACCAACCGGGGTACCCTGGAGGCTCTGGGAGATTATTATGGCCTCATGTCGTGGGAACCCCCTTGCCGACTTATTTTGCTTCATGGCCATAAGATACAAGGAGCTTTCTCGTAACGTTTCGATAGGGCCCATGTCTCGTTCCTATGTTTCCCATGAGTGATTGGGCCTCCTCTTCTCTGGGTGGGACGTCTCCAAAGAGTGCCCAAGGCATTTACCTGCAAGATTTGAGTTATATATATATATACTGTATATATATATGCCATTTAGCAGACACTTTATAGTAGTGAGTGCATACATTTTTTTAAGTACATGTGGTCCCAATGGGGATCAAACCCACAACCTAAGCGTTGTCAACGCCGTGCTCTACCTACTGAGCCACACAGAACCAGTTCATTTTTGGAACCAGGAATGGTGTTCATCACATGCTTTGCATCCACCCTCCTGCTGGGGGAAAAAGAAGAGTCAGATAAGTACGCTTTCACTTGAGACCAATATTTCACTCTCTCCCCAACCCGATTGCAGCCATGTCTGTTTGCGTCAGCGTAGTGTACAGACCCTCCCACCACGACTAGGAGCCTACTCTGACAGGGAGTGTCTTATCTGTGACCATAGAGCAAAAAGGGGAACTACACTTCCAGTCCCTCCGTAGGCCGAAGCTACTGCTTAGTCAACTGCAGCCTGCTCAGGCTTAGCATGACGTTCCACCTCTTCCGGAGGTTGGTCCAGAACAAGTATGAAGCGCCTCAGTTCATCACCAAAAGGAGTTTCCCACCCCAGCAAGGTGACCCGTAGGCTCTCCTGTAATCTTATCAGCAGCATCCTGATTTTATTTCCTGTTTCCCTTTTCTTTATTCTACTCAAATGTCTTGCATTTTATATATTCTTTTGTTTTTAAAATTATTATACTATTCTTTTATTATAAAATGTTATTATGGTTATTTAATGTTACATTGCAAAGCAGTTTTAGCTGTATTCCATCCATGAAATATGCTTTATAAAGTTTGTATTATTATTATTATTATTATTATGGGCATTGGGTCAAATGCCCTCTCTCTGCTTCTTTCTTCCCACTCCCCCCCACTGGTTGCCGTCCTCATACTACGAAAGGAACCTCTTTTCTCTTCGTCTCTCTCGTGCAACACCGCAGCATTCCCATTCACCTTTCTTGCCTTACTTCACTGAATCTCCCTTTAAAAGCATTTTATATTCTCTCTTTTAATTGAATGCCACACTATCAATTGTATTGTATTAAAATCGTATGTTATCATTTATTTTTACTTAGCTTCTTTCAATTATGTGTTACTATTGTAATTAATTTTATGGTGCAGAAATGTTTTTGACTTATCTTATGTATAGTACATTCCTGTCTTCATTCTGTTTTCACACACTGGCGACATTACAATACAGACACAGAACTAATGCTGCTTAATGTGCTGCTGCATGCTTTACAAGCTGTTGTTTTATTCTTTTTTAGCGGAGCCTATTGTAACATCTGGCCAGGGACTACGGATGTAAACTAGCCTTTTGGCTAACTCCGGCATATTTACAGTAATGTTAATTAATATGCATTGTCCCTGCAAAATAAAATAAAATAAAAAATAACCACTGTTGCCACCGCCGAAAGTTGAATGATATTCAGTAGTCAGCTGCCTGCGACAGCAGTTCTGTCAAGCGCAGCCGACAAACCACACTTCCGGTTTCAATGAATTCACGTGCCTTCCAATATGGCTGCTTCCAGGGAGAGGGAGCCTGACATGGGTGCCGTTACGAGAGCTATCGCCACCGGCGCGCCGCTAACTCTGCGCATACTGGCGGAGTGTCCCGTGAGCAAAGCCCGAGCCTGTGATCTCACGCTGCCGCACTGCACCGTCAACACCCCGGTATTCATGCCGGTTGGAACGCAGGGCACCATGAAGGGAATCACTGCGGACCAGTTGGACGATCTCGGGTGCCGGATATGTTTGGGGAACACGTATCATCTAGGAATGAGACCGGTATATATTTTCACGGCGCGCCCCCACGCTCTGGGGATTCGTATACTCACGCTCTCCACAGCCGTGAAGGATTGATTGTGTGTCACGTTAATTTGTATCAATGTGCAGTGCAGTGCAGTGCTGTGCAAGTCAGCGAACCTGCTTTGAGGGGGGGAAACGTTTTAAACGTCACCGTCATGGCACCACAACACAACATAACGTAACTGGTTGGAGGGGGCTCACCGACCCTCCAACCGGGTTCGTTATGTTGTGGTGCATTTGCGAAAGCAGGTCTCTAAGACCGATAATCGCCTGAGCTGGAGGCCTGTCAGGGATAGTGGTTTCCAGCTGATCTTATTAAACAGGACTCTCGTCCATACTGGTAATGTAAATGCACCCGCGAGCCAGAACTGAAATGGTAACAAAATGATAACATACAATATATTAGGCATGTATAATGATAGCATCGCATGCAGCCATTTTACTAATATGTCCGTGCAAACAAGTCACATTCTAACCGCAAGTCGTGAGCGCCGCTGCCCTGTTCCCTGTGGAGAGTTAACGTGCTGCTGGCTCTGCCGTTCCCCACAGGGTGCGGAGCTGATCGAGAAAGCCAACGGCTGCACAGCTTCATGAACTGGAAACGCAACCTGCTGACGGTGAGTGCGAAAAGGGAGAGAGTGGGAGGAGGAAACACACAGAATAGATGGGGAATATAATGGGAGAGGGAGAGTGTGGACAGAGAGTGACTCATGTTCACCTTCCCACGGTTGAGTTATTGAAACAGTGGGCGTATTGTGTCTGGGGTGGATTTGACCATGCAGTGTTGTTACAGACCGATATATCCTAGTAGAGACAGATTTATAAGGGTCATTCCATCTCGAATGAGACGGTGCTCACAGACCTATGTCTCCGAAACAATTTATTTACACACACAAAGGCCCATTTATTTAGACACATTTCCTTAACCATTCACATAAATATGTCTGAGGTTTAGGTCCTGCATTCTAAGTAGTTTTGGAAATATAAGGGTCAAATTTAGGTCAAAAATGGCCACCATTTTGGCAGACAATATCTTCAGATCTCAATATCTCCATAATTAATAATGATAAAAGCCTGCCTGGTCGCCAACATAGTCACAAATGACATGTATAGCAAAATGCCCACCTACATATAGAGACCACTGTAAAAAATATTTTCCAGTTAATAAAAATCACCTGTGATCATATTCATTAAAGCTCAGAACTTTCACATTTTGAGCCTGGTGGTACATAGTTGGTATGTGGAAAGTGTCATATTCCTTCTGGTTAGATTAAGTGTTCAATCGCAATCCCAGTATCTCAACAACTACAAAGAATACCATAACCAAAGTGCTTTGAAAATAAATATTTGTTCACGTGAATGGTTGACGAATGCGTGACAAAGTTATGAAAAGATATCTAAATTGGGAAATCTCACAGCAGCTTTCGCCTTATTTTGCATGGAATGACCCACACTTATCACTTAGGTCAAAGGTCTAATTTAACATTAGACCAGCCCCGATCACTTTGTCCAAATGTGATTTAGTACTAGATCAGGCCTGGCCAGAACATGGGACTCCCCCACAGAGGTTTCGGTTCAGAGTTTGTGTCACTGAAAAATGTTTAATTGCAGTAACTACAGCATAGATTGGAAGTCAGAGTGGCTTGAGCTTGGACTCCTTATAATTCTGGGGGACCCCCTCATGAGCAGGACAGCGGAGGGTTCCAGATGGTTTCTCTTGTGGAGCTATCGGAGGTGACGGAGGAAGGAGTCCGTTTCCGATCGCCTTACGATGGCAAGGAGATCCTGCTCTCCCCCGAAAAGTCTATCGCCATCCAAAACAGCCTGGGTAAGAATGGTGCAGACCAACTACATATTGATCTCTCACAGTAACAATAGTTTAGCCCATCTACATACTGAACAGTGGGGACAGTGGCCCAGGTTAATAATCTGATTCACTGGGTTTTTCCATTCAGTTCCCTGCTGTACCAGTTAATCTTCTTTCCATTTCTCTATTTTTTAACCTTTGTCTGTTTTATTTGACCGGTAGCTTGAAAGTGTGACATTTATGAAACAAGAGGGAGATGTACAGGCCAAAGTAAAGGAAACACAAACATAGAGTGTTTTAATAGAGCCTTGGGCCACCAGAACAGCTTGTATGTGCCTTGACATAGATTAGACAAGTGTCTAACTCTATTGTAGGGATGCAATGCCAATGCTCCACAAGAAATTCCGTCATTTTGGTGTTTTGTTAATGGTGGTGGAAAACGCTGTCTCATGCGCCGCTCCAGAATCTCCCGTAAGTGTTCAATTGGATTGAGATCTGGCGACTGAGACAGCCATGGCATATGGTTTAGATCGTTTTAATGCTCATCAAATCATTCAGTGACCACTCTTGTGGATGGGGGCATTGTCATCCTGGGAGAGACCACTCCCATCAGGATAGAAATGCTTCACCATTGGGTGAAGGTGGTCACTCAGAATAGCTGGAATAGTCAAACGATTTGCCTGGAATGCAGGTTGCCCACCGCACCCGCGGTTCGAAACCCGGCTGCCCCAGCCCGGCTCCGGCCAGGAGCCCCGATCAGGGGTGGCGATTGGCTGTCTGCCCCAGGGGGAGGGAGGAGGAAGAGCCGGCACGAGCTCGCCGAGTGTGAATTGGCCACTAAATTGGGAGAAAAACGGGGGGACTTTTTCAAGAAATAATTTCTTGGCGTTTGCCTTGCCCTCTAAGGGGTTGAGTGGATCTAAACCATGCCAGGAAACTGCACCCCACACCATAACAGAACCACCAGAACCTTACATTTACTCAAGTGTTTCCTTTATTTTGGCAGTTACCTGTATGTTTCTTGTCATTGGAGGTCTTGGATTACTTGTGCCAAGTAAATGGTGTGCATGTGCTAGGAACCTTCTCTTCCTTTTTTCTTTGTGTGTAGTCACACTGACTATGATAAAGTAAACCTGAAAGTTAAACTCCGTTATCTGTCTGTCTCTGTCTGTGTGTCCAGGCTCAGACATCATGATGCAGCTGGATGATGTGGTCAGCAGTACGGTGACCGGTCCACGTGTGGAGGAGGCTATGAATCGCTCGATCCGCTGGCTGGACCGCTGCATAGCCGCTAACAAGAACCCCGACCGTCAGAACTTGTTCGCCATCATCCAGGGTGGGCTGAACGCAAAGCTGCGCAAGGCCTGTCTGGAGGGTATGACCGCATCCTGACCGTAATCCAAGGACACTCAAACCTTATCCTGACCATGCCACAATCACATCCAGACCATACCCCAACCTCACCCTGACCGCACAGGTCTGTGCCCTGGACCACACTACAACCGCACCACAACCGCCACAGCTGGACATGTACTGGGGCACTTAATTTTATTGCGTTACTCAGGGGTACAACGGTAAAAATGTTATTGCATCTAAAAACATAAGCTGTTTAAGTCACTTAAGAATAAGGGAATGTGCTAAGTCATTTTGAGTTTAGAGCAGCAGGAATTGTGTTAGAATGACTTGTGTGCGCCTCCGATAGGGTTGCGGTCCAACGCACCTGTATTGACTGGTTCTTTACGAATGTGAGCTGCCTATCACGGTTGCGGTTTGAAGCCAGACTGGCCCTGGTGGGGAGCCCTGATCGGGGGCGGCGTTTGGCTGTCCGCCCCAGGGGAAGGGGGGGAGGGTGAACCGGCACAAATTTGCTGTGAAGCGCGTAAGGGTGTCTCCAGAACGTGGGTGGGCGAATTCCTTCTCGAAGGAAGCGGAGTTCGCTGCCCTGTGAGAATTAGCTTGCCTTGTAGAGACGAGCAGCGGAGCTGTGTGGGGAGGGCAAATTTAAATAAATAGGGTATAATTGGCCACTAAATTTGGAGAAAAACAGGAAAAAATCTTAAACAAGTAAAAAAATAAAAAAAATGATTTGAGGTTACCTCACTTTCCAATCGGGAAACTGACATTCGATCTCTAATAGAATTAACTTACATTCACTTGCATTTATTTAGCAGACACTCTTGTCCAAAGTGACTTACAACATAGAGCATACAATTAGGTTGGATGCACAGTTTAGATACAAAAATTGACTGCAATGCAATCAAAACTAAGCATCATTGTAGCGAAACGATGCTATAATAAAGAGATTGTCATGCATCAGTGCCGTACTGAATGGGAAATATTAATCAAGACAAGAGTTCAGTTCAGTGGTCATGTGATACAAAATGGAGAGTTAGGCTCCAGCTGTTTTTTTCAGTTGGGCTGAGGCCATTGCACAGCACACATCCACTTGTTTGGAACTCAAGCACAGATGTTCTTTAGTAACCAGACAGCTGGCTATCCCAAATCCTTCCTATCCTGTCTGCTTGCCAATGGTCTTGTCCTTGGCCACACCCCATTCATGAACACCCATAAAATGCATCAAGTTGGAATGTTGATAGTACTCTGGTTATAGTCTTTGCCGGAACCTCCTGTTGGTGGGAAGAGTCTGTGGTTCAGGCCAGCATGTCTCTCTGTCCTACGCAGAAATGACCAAGAGGGATGTCCCAGGCTTTGCCATCGGAGGGCTGAGTGGCGGGGAGGAGAAGGACGATTTCTGGAAGATGGTGACGCTGAGCACGGACCACCTGCCCAAGAATAAACCCCGATACCTCATGGGCGTTGGGTACGAAGCTCCGCCATTGGTCCAGAATGAAAACATACATTATTTTGGTGGTGGTTCTGTGTGGCTCAGTAGGTAGAGCGTGGCGTTGACAATGCTTAGGTTGTGGGTTCAATTCCCACTGGGACCACATATGCTGAAAAATGTATGCATTCACTACTGTAAGTCGCTTTGGATAAAAAAGCGTCTGCTAAATGGCATATATATACTGTGTATATTTTTTTTGTGTTTATTTTTTAACTAATGTTTAACAATGATTATTTATTTATTTTTTTCTCCCGATTTGGGATTCCCAGTTCTATTCGTGCGCCAGTTTAATCGCTGCCAAATCCCCCTCCAAATCGAGAGAGTGCAGACAAGCACGCGCTCTCGTCCGAAGCATGCTCCGCTAGTCTCCGCCGCTTGTTTTCACTCCGCAGTCCACCAGCTGAGCTGCACAGTCACTGTCATAGGAGTACACTTAAGCGCGGCTGGCTCAGGCAGACTGAGAGCCATTAACGTACTGGGAGCCATGAATCCTGCAGCAAATTAATTTGTTATTCCCGCCGAGTCTGACTAACCGCACACTGGCCCTGTGTTGTGTTGGGAGCTCTGTGCATGTGTGTAAGAGAGCGTGCCTGCTTATTGTGCGTGGTTTTGTGCGTATTGTCACGTCCTGTGCGTGTGCAAGTCTGTGTTTATCGTGTGTGTGCGCGCGCTGTGCATTTGAGTTTGCGTGCGTTCATTGTTGTGCTGGGTGTATTGCAGTTACGCGGTGGAGCTGGTGGTTTGCTCCGCTCTAGGGTGCGACATGTTTGACTGCGTCTTCCCCACTCGCACCGCTGTGAGTATCTCGCGCGTCCTCTCTTTCTAGCTCCGTCTTTCCTCCTCTTTCCCTCCCTTTCCTCCGCCTTCCCTTCGTGGGGGGTTTGCTGTGGCGAAAGCACTGTTATGTAGAGTATGCGTTTTTGTTTTTTTAATGCATATTTTCATTTTAAATCTTGGCTCCATCATATTGAGGCCTGCTTGGCCTGATCCACCCAGCCTACTCGCTCCGATCGGTTTGATGTTGCCATCGGACATGTTCGATATTGTGCTTAATTGATTAATATTGAATGATGTTACACCGTCTGAATAGTCTAATGTGCTTTGATCAACTCGAACTGAAGGAGTCCCCTTCCCCATTGCCCATGGCTTATTCATTACAAACAAGTGTAGTTTGTTTACCCAAACATGGGCTTGTGTTGACAGCAGCTCACCATAAAAAAGAACCCTGTAGAAGCTCCATGATGTTCTTGCAGTTGAAGATGACGATGATGATGATGATGATGATGATGAGGGCGTTTTGCTTCCAGAGGTTTGGATCGGCGCTAGTTCCTTGGGGATCCTTGCAGCTGAAGAAGAAGCAGTTTGCCAAAGACTTCCAGCCCATAGACCCAGACTGCCACTGCCCCACCTGCAAAGGGTTAGTGACACTGCAGTAGCTCTTTAAAATCGACTTGTTGCCGTATCATACCTTACATAAGGGATAATGTACTGCGGACAAGTCGGTTGTTGAAAATAACAGCATGACAGGGTGATGGACCTATCGTTTTCAACAACCGACTTGTCCTCAGTGTATTATCCCGTGACAAATTGGCAAAGGAATTAATACACAATCAGTGAATTATGTTAAAAATGCATTTATTCACAAAATCAGACAACATTTCATGAGGCGGTTGCTGATTGAGAGCCAGAGTACTTCTACTGATTTAAGTGCATTTTCATTGTCGGGAGCCTAATGTTGTGGTGGGCGCCTTGATGTTTTAGCAAAATGTTACATCCTTATACCCAGGTAACGTGTCCGGTATCAACAAATAATGGAATCCCCGCCCCATGACACCCTCTTGATCAATCAATCGAATATTGGTATAAGCCATGGTATAAGTATAAATAATTGTACTCATCGTAGGAAGCGACAGATGAATACTAGACTGCAATCACACATTGTGTAATATCATCTCGCTATTTCGCCCGTCGCAAACAAAATATTTCTCATTTCTCGTATTTCTTTCCTAAAGGTGTTAGAGTCTAAATGATTTGGACAGCGCAAAGGGGGGTGTGCCAGTAAAAACATTTGGCGTTGTGCAAGTTATATAAGTGCATAATATCACGCGGCAATACCACACTGTAATGTTCAGTAATATTGCCCTGAGCTAGGTCTGTAATGTTCAGTAATACAGTCCTGATCTGGCTATGTAATGTTCAGTAATATATCCCCGAGCTAGATCTGTTATGTTCAGTAATATAGCCCTGAGCTAGCTCTGTAATGTTCCGTAATACAGTCCTGATCTGGCTATGTAATGTTCCGTAATATAGCCCTGAGCTAGATCTGTTATGTTCAGTAATATAGCCCTGAGCTAGCTCTGTAATGTTCAGTAATACAGTCCTGATCTGGCTATGTAATGTTCAGTAATATATCCCTGAGTTAGCTCTGTAATGTTCAGTAATATTGCCCTGAGCTAGCTCTGTCATGTTCAGTAATACAGTCCTGATCTGGCTATGTAATGTTCAGTAATATAGCCCTGAGCTAGCTCTGTTATGTTCAGTAATATTGCCCTGAGCTAGCTCTGTAATGTTCAGTAATATAGCCCTGAGCTAGCTCTGTTATGTTCAGTAATATAGCCCTGAGCTAGGTCTGTGATGTTCAGTAATACAGTCCTGATCTGGCTCTGTAATGTTCAGTAATATAGCCCTGAGCTAGCTCTGTAATGTTCAGTAATATAGCCCTGAGCTAGCTCTGTCATGTTCAGTAATACAGTCCTGATCTGGCTCTGTAATGTTCAGTAATATAGCCCTGATCTGGCTCTGTCATGTTCAGTAATACAGTCCTGATCTGGCTCTGTAATGTGCAGTAATATAGCCCTGATCTGGCTCTGTAATGCGCAGTAATATAGCCCTGATCTGGCTCTGTAATGCGCAGTAATATAGCCCTGATCTGGCTCTGTAATGCACAGTAATGCAGCCATAACCTTGTGCTGTAATGCAACAGAACAGCAGGCCCCCGAGCCACACGGTTCTCTGCCCTGTGTCTGTCCCTGTGCAGTTCCACTGTTTCTCCTCTTATTTTCAGTGTTGCTGATATGTTGTGGTGCTTTGTGTGATTTTCAGGCATAGTCGGGCGTACCTGCATGCCCTCTTTAAGTGTGACACCGCAGCCATGCATTATGTCACTGTCCATAACATCGCCTACCAGGTGCGTGTGTCTGTCTGTCTGTCTGTCTGTCTGTGCGTGCGTGCATGCATGCGTATATGTATGTGACAGTCTACATATTGTGTATATATGTGTGTGTGCGTGTGTGTGTGTGTGTGTGTGTGTGTGTGTGTGTGTGTGTGTGTGTGTGTGTGTGTGAAGAATCTGCATGTTATGTATATATATGTGTGTGTGCGCGTGCGTGTGTGTGTGTGTGTGAGTGTGTGTGTGTGTGTGTAGAATCTGCATGTTATGTATATATATGTGTGTGTGCGTGCGTGCGTGCGTGTGTGTGTGTGTGTGATGTGTGTGTGTGTGTGTGTGTGTGTGTGTCTGTGTGTGTGTGTGTGTGTGTGTGTGTGTGTGTGTGTGTGTGTGTGTGTGTGAGAATCTGCATGTTATGTATATATGTGTGTGTGCGCGTGCGTGCGTGTGTGTGTGTGTGTGTGTGTGTGTGTGTGTGAGAATCTGCATGTTATGTATATATGTGTGTGTGCGTGTGTGTGTGTGTGTGTGTGTGTGTGTGTGTGTGTGTGTGAGAATCTGCATGTTATGTATATATATGTGTGTGTCTGCGTGTGCTCTCTCTCTCTCATCCCTCTCTCTCTCTCTCTCCCTGCAGCTGTCATTGATGCGGACGGTGCGTGCGAGTATCATAGAGGGGCGGTTCCCTGAGTTTGTGCGGACGTTTATGCAGCGCATGTTCCCTTCGCGAGAGACATACCCCAGCTGGGCAGTGGAGGCGCTGGCCTCCGTCAACATCACGCTGGACTGAGCCTGGCTTTACTTTAGCCTTTCCCTTTTTAAAAAACAAAAAACTTTTCCAACTGGACTTCACTGCATTTTTAAGGCGCCTGTCAGTACTGCTGGGATAGGCCTTGACGGACAGCCAGATGTGCGTGGCCAGAAACACACACACACACACACACGCACTCACAGGCACACACTCAGACCTCACATACACATACACACATGCACACACTGTGCTGTACACTGAGGACATAATGTTGAGTGTGATATTATCTTGTTAGCATATTCATATGCATTTTATATTTTTCACTAATAATAAAAAAGCATAAAACAAATAAAAGCCTGACTCATCAGAGCTCTGTTAATATTTTTATCATATATTTTTTCCTTCGATGCTACTTTGCTGAAAATACTTGTGTGGATATTCATGCGACGTTTTGTGGAGTTTGACAGCGAATCCATTTTTTCCCTCTGATAATCCCGCCACTTTGCGTTGTTACCATGGCAACTGACCAGCCTACTCGTTTGAAAACGTCCATTTATTAAGGCCCCCTGACAGATTCCTGGCTTCAAGAAGATGCTGTTTTTCTGTCTCTTTGTAGTCCACCACGCAGAGGTTTAATAAATTAAGTTAACCGCGGGGGTAAAATGGAGGATAGTCGTAGGTCTAATGTATTTACCTACTCCTCACAACGTCCCTGGAGCTCAGAACAACAGGTGGGTGGCTCCATAAGGTTTATGTTGATAAATTAACTGTGCGTGATGCTGGTGTGATTAACATAATTGGCCACTAG
The DNA here is from genome assembly GCA_029706075.1 of Aldrovandia affinis. Taxonomy (NCBI): domain Eukaryota; kingdom Metazoa; phylum Chordata; class Actinopteri; order Notacanthiformes; family Halosauridae; genus Aldrovandia; species Aldrovandia affinis. The sequence goes on along the minus strand of JAINUG010000370.1, from coordinate 493,838 downwards.
AGGGCACAAATACAACGTTTAAAAATGATTTTTTTTTTTTAAGAAATCCACACTTGTCATGTTAGCTTTGCGGCTTTGGGAGCATGTCAGCATGCATGATTTCTGTTGCGAGCAGGAAAACGAGAGATGCTAGCCGTGCGTGGCAAAATGAAGAAATGACAAGCAACATAGATTTTTTGTTGTTGTTGCCCTGGGCACAGTTGAAGCACACCCAATATCAATCAATACTCAAACAGCGATTCCACCGTGGTTTAATTACAGACCCACGTTCCTGCCACGGCTGACAGCTGCACCCTGGAGGCACAGATAGTTTTGGCCCCATACCCGGACTCTGAATTGGTCCCTCATCGGTTTTTTGGGCCAGGGGTGTTTTTAGGCCATCCCGCTGTGTAAATGGATTGTATGTAAAGAAATGTAAACTGTGTAAGTCGCTCTGGATAATAGCGTCTACAAAATGCATAAAATGTCAATGTAAATGATCCTGGATTGATTTTAAAGTATCCGAAAACTGCAGGGAAGATACCGTCAGCCACATACTCCCAAATACATTCTCACGGTCAATCATGTATACATCCTGACACACACAAACATTCTCACAGTCAAACATGCACATATCCTGACACATACACATTCATTCTCACAAAAGAGCACACACACACACACCTATAAACACGCTCGCACTCTTTATCTCTCGCGCACGAGCGCGCGCACACGCAATTGATGATATCATGCTGGTTGCATTGCCATGCCCTTCATAAAGTGTTATCTCAAACACCGGAACCGGAGATGTGACCATGCCTGAATTCACGTACCTATTTTCAAAGACCGCAAAGAGGGCCCTGTTCTATCACTGTCAGTTCAGAATCATGCTATACTGACCCGTCAAATGATTTCACACTGGGCCTTTCATACGTGTGCGTGTGTGTGTGTAAAATATACCGAGTGTCAAACAACGGTGTATCACTTGCCTGCAACGAATTCACAAAGTTACAAAAATTGCTGAATGCCTTTCGCTACAGGTGATTTTTTTTTGAATGGACATTGGCGACCTCATTGTGCCAATTAACGTTAGTCACGGACGTTTCAGATGAGCAGGAGGGTACTGTCTGTGGTTGTCACTGGATGTGGATTGCGCCAGGCTGCAGATGTGGCCTTGTGCGAGCCTGTCCCAGTCATCAGGCTGAGGCCTGCGTGAACATCTGTCTTTCCTCCTCATCTCAGGGAAAGCTGTCACTCGCGATCGGTGGGAGGAAGTGTTTTAGCTGCTGGGTGTTCCGTTGCGTCTGGATGACACCCCAGGAAGTGAGGTCACGGGGCTTCATATTCAAATAGCGCAGGGGTGTCAAACTCATTCCATCGAGGGCCGAGTGTGTGCAGGTTTCTGTTGTAACCAACCAATGCATTGCACCAGGTGATTTCAATTAGGTTCCCTCCTTAGTTGAAGAAGTGAGCTAATTAGTGAAATCACCTGGTGTAGTGCATTGGTTGCAACAAAAACCTGCACACACTCGGCCCTCGATGGAATGAGTTTGACACCTGTGAAGTAGCGCCTTGAAGTTTGAGAGCTGCAGTAGTTAAGTCTTGCATGGTTAGAGTTCGCCGGCTGTGTTTGCCCATAACATATTGTCATGTTAGCGATCGCCAGCTGTGTTTCGCAATACCATTTAGCGCCAGCTGTAATGTCTTACCGAGTTCGAGAACACCGTGGACACTGAATGACATCAAGGCTACATCAAATAAACGGGAGGAAGGGGTTGAAAAGCGGCACATACCGGTTCATTACTGTGTTTCTCTTGAATTTCCCCAGGCTTTGACATTCAGGCAGGTTAAATCTCCTCATTTACTGTGCCCAGTCATCTCTCTAAGGGATTGGAGCCGTGCTTATGACAGTCCTCCAGCACAGTCAGCCAGGGAAAATCAATAAATCAAATGGGTCAAACAGCGATTAATCAAAAGCAAGAATCATTATGGTTTATATTTATTAAAGTGTAAGCTACATGGGGATGGGGGGGGGGCAGGGAGGGGCAATATTTATGTAATTCATATTTTTAACAGAATCCTTTTGAGAACAAATGAGATTGTAAAGGCAGATTGGTGAATGTCAAGTGTTGCCACGCGAGGACCAAACTCCCAGGCACGCATAACTCTTCACTTTGAGGAATCCGGAGTGAATTAGTTTGAGGTGACAGCATCCTCGGGATAATTGGATGGCCACTTTCTATATACTCGTGCTTGGTTGTCCGTGGTCTCTTTAATTACTCGGCAACGCATGCTTTTGTTCTGCCAACAAAGCGCAGCCTACTTTGAATGGAGGGGAATTTCAATTACTTTTTGCGATGTGTGCAATGGTGGGGCGTGCTGTGGAGATGACTATGCTCAGAGAATGTAAGGAGGAGACAAGAGAGAGATAATGATTTGCGTTGTGTACTCGTCTGTTTCTCAACTGTAGATGCTTTTCTTGAAATTGGCGTCTGGCAGGAGTTCCTACCATACCACATTACAGTATTTAAAGGTTTTTTTTTTATGTTAAAAGCTTAAAATGACATAGATTGCCAAACGTGCCCTGGCTCGTACTCCTCCGTTAAGGCCGGGGGTCAGTTCTGTTTGACAGCTCGCGCTTGTACAGCTACCAGCCAGAAACTACGTGAATTCTAAGAAAATCGGGGGATTAGACGCAGGCTCTTCCCAAATTAGCCACCGTCCACGACTCAACCCTCACCTCCTCCCACAAGTGCTCCACACGATCGCAATATGCGTAAATTGCGCATAGTTTCGTGACAAATGTCACCCGTGCGAAGAGTGGCATTTATTGTATTCCTTAAAATAATAATAATAATAATGATGATAATAATAAATGATTCACAAAACCGTGAAGACCAAAACAATAAATGCCACTTGTCAAACTTAAAAATGTCACTCCGTGTCTTAAAATGGCAGCGCATCGCCTGTTGGGGTATGATCTATGGGGACTTTTGCTGTACGTTCGCGCGCAGAGAGGGTCGTGGTGATTGTGCAGGCGAAAGACTCCACGAGCGCCGACATATGCGGACCTGCGGGCTCGAGGCGCCACTTCGCACTTCGAGAAGCAACCAGTTGCACGCTTGTCACACCAAAAAACATTGCTGGCGAATCGAAGAGCGACAAGAGCGGAACAAACGTGTGGCACGAAATGACACCCACGGCGACCGCAACACGTCGGCTTCTCTCAACAACACCAACAATGTGCTTTTTGAAATAAAACACTTTCGGTTTAGAAGAAAAAAGGCGAAGCGTTGACGCTGGAGGAAAATACCTATATTTGCTTTGTGTCTCTCTCCTTTAAAAAAAAAAAAAATCTTTCTCGTTGGGATCTCTTTGTTCGATTCCGAGGAGTCGGTCATGGTCGAGATGGAGAAGGAGGTTCTGCCACTACCGCCGCGGTACCGGTTCAGAGACCTGTTGCTTGGAGACTGGCAAGCAGACGACAGGTAGGGAACGGCGGAAACTTGTGCGGACGGCAGAAAAACCCTTGCGTGTGTGTGCTCACATCATATTTCCTTATCACGGTTTGTTCGTTCTGTGCTCCTGCCGTCACCTACCCGCATACTTGCCCATTATTAGGCACGCAGTAATTGCTAACGTGCTAATTGTATCATCGCATAAAATAAGGAGTGGCAACAAGTGTGTGTATTATTCTTGGAGCCTACATGTAGGCATTGTTTACGCGCGGACGGCGCTGCTCGTTTCGTGGGCTGCTGTAGAATCGTAGTAGTTTCTTCAACAGGTTGAAGGCGAAGGAGAGTAAGAACAGAATGTATGGGCTTGTGTGTGTGTGTGTCTATGTTAAAATATACCAGTTCTATTTTAAGGACATTGATTTGATTGAAGGCAGAAGATTAAACATTCTCATACTAAGAGCCTAATTTAATGAATTATCTGAGCGACTGTATCACAGAAAGCTACCAATATAAACTTTCAATATTGCGAACCATAGCCTCTGTCAAGAAATTTCAATTCAAAGCAATCTATTTCAGCACATTTCAATTGTACGCTGTTGTAGTTTAATGTTTTTGTCATAAATTGCATAATCTGCTGTTAGATTGAGCTAGGCCCATGTTGGATTGCAGTTTCTAGGAGAATGACTGTCAGTAGACCTGCTTTTGTTTGGTTTGGGGATTTATTTTCTTTGGGGGAGGCGGGGATTGAGATATAATTCACAATTTTAATTTAAATGCAAATTTAATTTGTCTCCATTTTAACACAGCACAATGAACAAGAAAATAGACTCCAAGCCAAGCAAGCATGCCTCTGTCCCAAATTGGTACATTCTCTCCTCCACTGTTACGCTCTCTACGCTGCTGGGCACCGCATTGCCCTGAACCCTGCTGGGCAGACTGGGCTGTTGTGCCACACCGTCCTGCGCTGCGCCCCGCTCTGTTCCCTCCCTCCAAGCAAACCTCTTTGCCACCTTGAATGCGTTACATTAGTCTGGCTCTTACGAAGCAGCTGTGCACATGAGATACAGGTTGGGAGAGGAGGTCGACGGAGGAAGAGAGAGGGGAATGGAGAGGGCAGAGAGAGGGAGCACGGAGCGAACGGAAGAGAGAGGAGGAGAGAGAGAGAGAGAGGGGGTAGAGAGGACAGGGAGCAGGAAGAGAGAGAGAGAGAGAGAGAGAGAGAGGGCAGAGAGATAAAGACAGAGAGAGGGGGTAGAGAGAGAGAGAGAGAGTGAGTGAGTGAGAGAGCGAGAGAGGGCAGAGAGATAAAGACAGAGAGAGGGGGTAGAGAGAGAGTGAGAGAGAGAGAGAGAGAGAGAGAGAGAGAGAGAGGGCAGAGAGATAAAGACAGAGAGAGGGGGTAGAGAGAGAGAGAGAGAGAGAGAGGGAGAGAGAGTGAGAGAGCGAGAGAGAGGGCAGAGAGATAGACAGAGAGAGGGGTAGAGAGAGAGAGAGAGAGAGAGAGAGAGTGAGAGAGCGAGAGAGAGGGCAGAGAGATAAAGACAGAGAGAGGGGGTAGAGAGAGAGAGAGAGAGAGCGAGAGAGGGCAGAGAGAGATAAAGACAGAGAGAGGGGGTAGAGAGAGAGTGAGAGAGAGAGAGGGAGAGAGAGTGAGAGAGAGAGAGAGAGGGCAGAGATATAATGACGGAGAGAGAGAGAGAGAGTGAGAGAACGAGAGAGAGAGAGAGAGATAAAGACAGAGAGAGGGGTAGAGAGAGAGTGAGAGAGTGAGAGAGAGCGAGAGAGAGTGAGAGAGAGAGAGAGAGAGCGAGAGAGGGCAGAGAGATAAAGACGGAGAGAGAGAGAGAGAGTGAGAGAGAGCGAGAGAGAGAGAGAGAGACAGAGAGAGGGGGTAGAGAGAGAGAGAGAGAGAGAGCGAGAGAGAGTGAGAGAGAGAGAGAGAGAGAGAGAGAGCAAGAGAGAGGGCAGAGAGATAAAGACGGAGAGAGAGGGGGAGAGAGGGGGAGAGAGAGACGTTAATGGAAAATGGAACACCTCATTTCACGCTTGTTTGGCAAGGCGAGTGCGCCCTGTTCAGCCACAGAGCGTTGCCAGGCGAGGGCCGAGGGCCAATCCGCCTTGAAGCACCGCCATTACCTCTGGACCCTTGCTCCTGCCTTTACTGAAGCAGTGTTTGAAACTAGATCATGGGAAAAGGGGAGGGTAGGGGGTTTACAGTCCCCAAGTATCTCTCTCCGTATGGCAGACACGCAAGGGGCTGGCCAAACGTAAGCACGGAAGGAAGAGTAGATAAACAGATGGATTACATCTGTGTTTGAAAGAATTCTCCCGTATCTCCCAACTGATTTGCCCAACAACTCAGCATTTTATTTAGTGGAGAATAAAGGAAAGGTGTCAAAAAAAAAAGATTAGAAAACAAAACATACACTTAGTTTAGCTAGATAGTATGAAATACCGTTCCACATAGTGCAAGCTCATTAGAGACGCTGGTTTCCAAGGGGCCAAAGTGACACCCCATGAGTCATGTATGTCCAATCACATCCCATTTTTTTGACTGAAACCGAGTGGACCAAACTCACTCTTATCTAATACATTGTGCTGGCTTGTTCCCCCTCTAGTGGTAAAATGTTGCTACTGCAGTGACTGCGGTGGGGAGCTGTTCCGTGAGTGAGCTAAGATCCGTTCCTTGTCGATTTATGATTTGTGACGGCGACTGTTCCATGCCGCCGTCGGTAAAGTATGGAGCGACAGAAACAATACGACACTTTGTTTGTTTTTACTTCAGATAATGCAACGAGCTGATTTTCATTCTTAGCTCGCGGTTAATGGAGGTTCACTGGGCAGTCCGGTGACCTCTGTGATTAAGTGGGGAACAGCCAACATTATGTCGATTGGACCACAAATGGCCTGAGCGCCCCTTTTAATTAATTATTAAATTGTCGATGGTTATACAGGCAATGATGAATGGGGTAGCCTCGTTGCTTTTACATTTTTTCCCGCTGATTCGAGCTGGTAATGAGGCTATGTGAATGTGAAGCATTTGCTGCGGCGGAAGCGGTGATATTCACACGGCTGGTGAGAGGCAAAATTATGTACGACTTGTCATCAAGTCCATTAGATCTGAGATCAAGGTCACTTATTCACAGGCTGTTGTTTTTTCTTTTCCTCTCGTCCTCTCCTTTTCACCAGTTTCTTGTTCCTGGATATGCATGGGTGTGTATGTGCGTGTGTGTGTGTGTATGCATGTGTTTATGAGCATGTATGTGTGTGTGTGTGTGTGTGTGTATGTATGAATATGTATATGAAGAGTTGCACACGGTTATGCTTTTTACGCACAGGAAATGTTTATCAAATGCAGCCCTTGTCCTTGTTTATCTTAATATTGTCTTGAGGTTTTCTTGGTTGTTGCAGATATCATTCTAAGTCTGAATATAGCTCATTTTAAGTTTGGGGAGGGGCATGGAGACGATCTTGGCAGCCAGTCGTTGGGTATGACGGGCCTAAGCGCTTATTTTTTGTCATTTGTTATTTTCATTGACAGTATGTGTGGATATATCGACATACACATATTTGTATATGTATTATATTACATTTTTATTGTATTCCTTATGTTGAATATTGTGTCAGTGTGCGAATTGTTACTATGTGATTGGGCCATGTTCATCTTGTGCCTGCTAACGACTTTCAGAGAGGGCTCTGGTAACTGATTGACGGGGTGTAATTACTGTTTATTTGAACTTACAATCATGATATCTGATGTTAATGTTAAGGGCCTCAAATTAATCAGTTGGAATATTAAGGGCTTAAATAACTGTGGCATAGTCTTTCTCCAAAGAGACTCACCTTACAAGGAAGGCCTCTAATAATTTAGGGAAGGGTTGGACTGCATCTGTGTGGCCCCAGGCACTGGTAGCAGTATTATTGAGGCAAATATGCCGAATAAGCATTTACAATAATGTATAGCAAAAGGGTAGATTAGCTATTAAATGAATAGAGACACAAGGCCAAACTCTGATATTTTCAAATGTGTATGCCCCAAATATTGATGATCCTGGGTTTGTGGGTAATCTAGAAAGCAAGGTAATATGAAATTGGAGATTACCCCATAATTGTGGGCAGTGACTACAATGTTGTGCTTGACCTATTGTTGGACCGTAGCAATCTTCCCAGATCCTGCCCATCCAGGGCAACATCTGACTTCTTTAAAATTTCGAATTTAATAGATTTTTGTCAAGTATGATAGGAAACATTTTGAATGTCAGACCACGCCCCAGTGTCACTATTAATTAAGCCAATTAAGAAAATGCATAGATAAGAAAATTTTCTGTCACAAATGTGATGGACAATAAAGTTTTCTAATCTAGATCTCCCAGATGGAGGCTCGACTCATCTCTTCTCTCAGATGCTGAATTAAATTATACTATTTAAAGACACAGACCTCTATGGGCCTCCCGCGTAGTCCAGTGGTTACAATGTTTGACACTGGCCACGGAGACCGGGGTTCGATTCCAGGGTCGGCTCTGGCCGGGAGTGCCACCAGGGGCGGCGATTGGCTGTCCGCCCCAGGAAGGGGGGAAGGAAGCCCACAGGATGCACAAGAGTGGCCCTGTAGTACCGGGTTACGGTCGACGGCCTGGCGAGTGACATCTCGTAGGAGACGTTGCTTCACCCTTGTCACTACCGGTCGCAGGACTACGGCAGCGAACTCACATTACTAGGGGGGGATTGACATAAAATAGCGGGTGTAATTGGTTATTAAATTGGGAGAAAATGGGAGAAAATCAGAAACAAAATCTAAAAGAAAAAAAAAAGACATCTCTCTTCAGCTCCTTCATCTGGAAATGCATGGGAAACTATTAGGGCATTCCTCACAACCAATTTGAAGAAGGTGAGAAGGCCGGCAAACTCCTTGCATGATATATAAAACAGAAGGAGGCATCAGATATTATTCAGGCAATTAAAACCATTTAAGGCTCTATGGTGCAGGATACTGCAGAGATAAAAAAAAGACCTGCTGGTTCAGATGGCATTACTTCAGAATTTTATAAGGAATACTAGAAAGAACTAGTGCCTATTTTGTTAAGTATGTGCAATGAATCCTTCATTACTGTGCCCCTACCCTGTCTCAGGCCATTGTTTTGCTTATAATTAGATGAAAAGAATAAGATAAATGTGAATGCAAAGATTGTCGTCCAATATCTCTTATTAACGTAGACTAAAAAATTTGAACTAGAACGTTGTCTAAGAGAATGGATAAAGTTATGACTTCTCTAATTCATGCCCATCTGGTTGGCTTTATGTGTAAATGTGAATCATCTGGCAATATTCGTCAGTTTATTGATATTATATAGTCCGCTCAAAATAATAACTCGCCTGTAGCCCCAATCGCTTTAGGTGTAGAAAAGGCCTATGACAGGGTGGAATGGCAGCATTTATTTCTGATGGTAAAGGCCTTTGGATTTGAGGATTCTTTCATCAACTGGGTCAGACTTGAATTTAAAAATCCCAGAGCAGCTATTCTTACAAAAGGGCTGATCTCAACCGACTTTGAGTTGCATAGATACGCTCAGCAGGGGTGCCCTTTACCCCCCTTCCTCTAGAACCCCTGGGGGCCACTATCAAGATGTCGTTTTTTTAAATGTATTTATTTATTATTATTTTGCTGTTTTTCCATTCCCATTCCCCTCCCCCACCTTTTAGTATCCAGTTCCCTCTCTCTTTTTTCATGCCAATTATCCCTCCCTTGTATGAGAACTCGCTGCCGTAGTCCGGCCAGTAGTGATCGCTGCACTGCCTCCTTCGAGCCAGTGCCCGCCTAGGCCGAAGCCTGTCACCGATGCACGACCACTCATATGTGCAGCAAGTCTTTCCTTCTGCTTTTTATCCCTCCCCTCAGGGGCAGACAGCCAATTTCCACCCCCTATTGGTCAAGATATAGTTTTAGTTTAAATTAATATGTAACCTCTTCTAAATAAGCTGGAAATGGATATTGATAGATGGTCCCCTTTGTTTTTATTGTTATGGGGGAAAGCTAACATGCTAAAAATGAACTGTGTAACAAAATTAAATGACTGACTTCAGATTCCCTCTATAAAGATTCCCTTTATTTATCTCAATTTGAAAGACTGTGTAAGACATTTATATGGAAAAATAAGAGGCCCAGAGTTGAGCTGCATAACCTTCAGAGATCAGTAGATCTGGATGGGTTAGGGAGTCCCAAACTATTACTTTGTCAAGATGACTTCTGTTTGAGAAACCTGGCCAAATGGTTTCTCCCACCAGAAAGAGCTGTTGTGGTGTGCTCTGGGACCCTCTTCCATTAATCCGCTGTATGTCATCTCGACTTACATTTTGCATTACATTAGCATTTTAAGCATTTAGCAGACGCTCTTACCCAGAGCGACTTACAAGATGTGCATAAATACATGGTAGGAACAATCATAGTACGCGCAAGAGATCAGTGCAGTAATACAGCGATAGACATCATTGCAGGTAGCTGCATACCATACCTGTAACACTGGGAAGGAAAAGGTTAGTTTTTAGTTTTTTAGTTTTTTTAAATTAAGTGGAGTAAGCAGGGGTATACAGTGTAGAGCAAGTAGGCAGTGGTGATGACAATTAGCTAGATGTACAGAGTTCAGTGGTAGTGGAGTCTGAAAAGGTGGGTTTTGAGTCTCTTGCGGAAGATTGCAAGTGATTTTGCAGTCCTGACTGTTTCCGGAAGGTCGTTCCACCAGCGAGGGGTCAGGACAGAGAAGAGACGAGACCACAAGGAGCGGCTGCCAGGTGCCCGGAGGGATGGGGCAGTCAGTTTGCCAGAGGAGGCGGAGCAGAGGGGTCTGGCTGGGGTGTAGGGAGTGATGAGTGACTGGAGGTGTGGGGGAGCAGTACCTCTAGCCGCTTGAAAAGCAAGCACCAGTGATTTGAATCTGATGCGTGCTGCGATGGGGAGCCAGTGCAGAGAGGAGAGTGTAGAGGGGTGACGTGGGTGAACTTCGGCTGGTTGAATACCAGCCGAGCGGCAGCATTCTGGACCAGTTGCAGTGGCTTGATGGCACAGGCCGGTAGGCCTGCCAGCAGGGAATTACAGTAGTCCAGACGTGAGATCACCAGGGTCTGGACCAGGAGTTGAGTGGCCTCTTGGGTGAGGAACGGTCGGATCCTCCGGATGTTGTGGAGGGAGAATTGGCAGGTCCGAGTCATCGCTGCGATGTGGCTGAAGAAGCACAGCTGGTTGTCCAGGGTCACTCCTAGACTCCTGGCAGACTGGGACGGAGACACTATGGAGCCTTCAACGGTGATTGACGCATCAATCATCGGGGAGCCCCTCACTGGGAGGAAGAGCAGCTCTGTCTTCCCCAGGTTCAGCTTCAGGTGGTGGGTGGACATCCATGCAGAGATGTCAGCCAGGCATGCAGAGATCCGTGCCGGGACCTGGGTCTCAGATGGAGAGAAGGAGAGAAAGAGTTGAGTGTCATCGGCATAACAGTGATAGGAAAAACCGTGAGCAGAGATAGCAGAACCAAGTGACTTGGTGTACAGGGAGAATAGGACGGGGCCTAGCACCGAGCCCTGTGGGACTCCAGTAGAGAGGGTGTGGGGAGAGGAGAGGGATCCTCTCCAGGCCACCTGGTAGGACTGGTCAGCCAGGTAGGACTCGAACCATGTCACTGCAGATCCAGAGATTCCCATCTCGACGAGAGATGAGAGCAGGATCTGGTGGTCCACGGTGTAGAATGCAGCTGACAGGTCAAGGAGGAGGAGGATGGAGCTGAGGGATTGGGACGTGAAGAGCCCCTGTGACTGCAAGGAGAGCAGTCTCTGTGGAGTGGCCTGCCTTGAACCCAGACTGGTTAGGATCAAGCAGGCCATTTTGTAGGAGATGAGCAGACAGTTGGTTATAGACAGCCCGCTCGAGTGCCCACTCGAGTGTTTTGGAGAGGAATGGGAGGAGAGAGACTTTCCTCTGAAGCGCAAGACCATCAAATGGTTTAGTATATTGAGGAATGTTAAGGAGCTGAAGAGAGGTTGACCACACGGTTGTTAGTCAGCTCGGTTGTAAGTCAGTCCGTGAGTGAGTGAAGCAGGCTGCTACTACCCTACTCCACTCCTTATGGGAGTGCACAAAAAAGAAGGAAATGTGGCTTCAAATCTGTTGATGTATTAATATATAATATATGCCATTTAGCAGACGCTTTTATCCAAGGACTTACAGTGAATATCCATTTTCATTTTGCCCCAGTGTTGAACCTATTTGCTCTACCAACTGAGCCACAGAGAACCACAACTGCTTAAACAGCTTATAAGGGTGAATATCCCATTTTGCCTGTGCCTATTTGTATGAGGTGACCCCCCTACAAACGGAAGACATTCCTGCTCCCGTGGCTGAATCGGTATGGTCACATGTCGTGCAACACAACCGGATGAGGAACAGAACAGCTGAACACGGGGAATGTAGTTATCAGTCTGTGGAGTTTTTATTCCTTCTCCCACTGAGAGAGAGAGCGAGGGGGGAAGGAGAGAGAAAGCACTTACAGAGAAAAATGAACAGATCTTCATTAGAAGTGGCACAGACACCTTGGTACCTTTGCATCTTATGAGAAAATATCATACAGGTTAATGGGGGAAACCTGTAGCAATGTGGCAGGGGTGGCCGCCATGCCAGGTGGAGGTGGTGAGTGACGTGGACCCACGTCAACCCTCTACTCTCCTGTCTGCACTGGCTCCCCATCTCAGCACACATCAGATTCAAATCACTGGTGATTGCTTTTCAAGCGGCTAGAGCAGGGTGTCAAACTCATTCCATCGTGGGCGAGTGTATGCAGGTTTTGTTGCAACCAGTGCACTACACCAGGTGATTTCACTAATTAGCTTCCTTCTTCAACCAAGGAGGGAACTAATTGAAATCACCTGGTGTTGTGGTTGCAACAAAACCTGCATAGACTCGGCGCACGATGGAATGAGTTTGACACCCTGGGCTAGAGGTACTGCTCCCCATACCTCCAGACACTCATCACACACTACACCCCAGCCAGACCCCTCCGCTCCACCTCCTCTGGCAAACTGTCTGTCCCATCCCTCCGGGCGCCTGGCAGCCGCTCCTCGCGGTCTCGCTTCTTCTCTGTTCCGACCCCTCGGTGGTGGAACGACCTTCCGCAATCGATCAGGACCGCGGAATCACTTGCGATCTTCCGCAAGAGACTCAAAACCCACCTTTTCAGACTCCACTACCACTGAACTCTGTACATCTAGCTAATTGTCATCACCACTGCTTACTCCACTTAATTTAAAAAAAACACAAAAAAAAAAAAAAAAAAACCTTTTCCTTCCCAGTGTTACAGGTATGGTACGCAGCTGCCTGCAATGATGTCTATCGCTGTATTACTGCACTGATCTCTTGCTCGTACTATGATTGTTCCTACCATGTATTTATGCACATCTTGTAAGTCACTCTGGATAAGAGCGTCTGCTAAATGCTTAAAATGCTAATGTAATGCAAAATGTAAGTCGAGGTGACATACAGCGGATTAATGGAAGAGGGTCCCAGAGCACACCACAACAGCTCTTTCTGGTGGGAGAAACCATTTGGCCAGGTTTCTCAAACAGAAGTCATCTTGACAAAGTAATAGTTTGGGACTCCCTAACCCATCCAGATCTACTGATCTCTGAAGGTTATGCAGTTCAACTCTGGGCCTCTTATTTTTCCATATAAATGTGTTACACAGTCTTTCAAATTGAGATAAATAACTTTATAGGGAGAATCTGAAGTCAGTCATTTAATTTTGTTACACAGTTCATTTTTAGCATGTTAGCTTTCCCCCATAACAATAAAAACAAAGGAGACCATCTATCAATATCCATTTCCAGCTTATTTAGAAGGGGTTACATATTAATTTAAACTAAAACTATATCTTGACCAATAGGGGGCGGAAATTGGCTGTCTGCCCCTGAGGGGAGGATAAAAAGCCGAAGGAAAGACTCGCTGCACATATGAGTGGTCGTGCATCGGTGACAGGCTTCAGCCTAGGCTCGAAGGCGGGCACTGGCTCGAAGGAGGCAGTGCAGCACTCACTACTGGCCGGACTATGGCACCGAGTTCTCCTACGAGGGAGGGATAATTGGCATGAAAAAAGAGCTAGCTAATTGTCATCACCACTGCATAGTTGCTCAACACTATGTGTCCCTGCTTACTCCTCATTAAAAAAAAATACTAACCTTTTCCTTCCCAGTGTTACAGGTATGGTATACAGCTGCCTGCAATGATGTCTATCACTGTATTACTGCACTGATCTCTTGCGTGAACTATGATTGTTCCTACCATGTATTAATGTGCATTAATCATCTTGTAAGTCACTCTGGATAAGAGCGTCTGCTAAATGCTTAAAATGTCAATGTAAAAGTAAACAGGGTTCTGATAGGCCAATGGCCAATTTATTATCCTTTTACAAAAAAATAAAACAAAATCCAAAAACAAAGTTAAAGTTAGTTGGTTCTCTGTGGCTCAGTTGGTAGAGCACAGCGTTGGCAACGCTTAGGTTGTGGGTTCAATCCCCACTGGGGCCACATATACTGAAAATGTATGCATTCACTACTGTAAGTCGCTTTGGAGAAAAGCGTCTGCTAAATGGCGTATATTATTATTATTATTATTATTATTAAATCAAAAACTGTTCATGCGAGGGAAAACAGCAACGAAACCCCTTGCCCTCTTCCTCCATGCCCCCCAAAGAACTATTCAATCAGGCATGGCAGGCTGTGCTTTTATAAAGGCCTAATGAAGGCAATGGCTCACAGCTGAGTTGATTGCTCATTAGCCTCAGGTGAGCCTGCCTGTAAGTGAGGCCGCTGCTGTCCAAGGTCCTGTAGTCCTCTCCAGGCTGTGGGAGGCAACAGGAACACCTGACAGCAGCCAACAGGGAGGTGCAGCCCTCTCCACTCCCTCCAGCTCTCCCAGTGTCACAGGCCCTTAATATATGGTTCAACCATGTACAGGCAACTGCCAAAATAAGGTGTCTTAATGAGACGTTGGGAACAGCCTCAATGCTCCTTGGCATAGATTCTGCAAGTGCCTGGAAGGTGTTTTGTTGATGGTGGTGAAAAATGCTGTCTCAGGCGCTGCTCCAGAATCTCCCCTAAGTGTACAATTTGCTTGAGATCTGGTGACTGAGACAGCCATGGCATACGGTTTACATCGTTTTCATGCTCATCAAACCATTCAGTGACCACTTGTGTAGATGGGAGCACTGTCATCCAGGAAGAGACCACTCCCTTCAGCACAATAGTGCTTCGCCAAAGGATGATGGTGATCACTCAGAGTGGCTTTGCGTTTATTGCTGTTTACCTTGCCCTCTAAGTGGACCTAAACCATTCCACGAAAATGCACCCCACATCAATACAGAGCCGCCAGAACCCTTCATTTACTCTTCATTTAGTGTTTCCTTTATTTTGGCAGTTGCCTGTATATCACGCGCTCTCTCTTTCGCTCGGTCTCTGTCTCTGTCTCCCTCTCCCTCTCGTTGCCTCTCTGTTTTCGGTTTGAAACGCAAGACTCAATCCCGCGAATGCGCCCAGACCTATGATTTATGTTGAGGTGAGGGAATGGATTCATATTTGTACTGTGTACATTAATTTGATTGTGAACCAGATCCTTACATGCCACTCATGTAAATTATGTACATGTGAGTGTGAGGGTAGTGCGTGTGTGAGTGTGAGTGGGGGGGGGGGTGGGGATGAGTGTGTGTGTGTGTGTGTGTGAGTGTGAGTGGGGGGGGAGATGAGTGTTTGTGTGAGTAAGTGTGGATGTCACAGATGCACAGAGTGTATGTAATAATACGAGTTGTCAGGGGAGTTTTTTTAAATCTAATATACCAAGAAAAGAGCACTCCGTTGTTTAATGTGTTTTTTTTAATCCTTTTTTATTATTATATTTCCCTTCTGTTTTGGCT
Source organism: Aldrovandia affinis (assembly GCA_029706075.1). Taxonomy (NCBI): domain Eukaryota; kingdom Metazoa; phylum Chordata; class Actinopteri; order Notacanthiformes; family Halosauridae; genus Aldrovandia; species Aldrovandia affinis. The sequence goes on along the minus strand of JAINUG010000370.1, from coordinate 478,456 downwards.
CCTTTGATATGTTTTTTTTTTTTCTCCGTTCAGTTTTTGAAAATAAATTATTTATGCCTACTCATCTTTTCGTCTTATTTCGTTTTGTGAACTAGTACAGCATCTCTGTTTGAGTTACCGTTTGAACCATCGTCAAGAACGCACTGTGTCCTCTCACCGTGATACACGTGAATCATGAGACAGTAATAAAAAAGCATTGATCATTAAAAAAAAAAATCATTATGATTTTATAATCATAAACCATAACCATAAACCATTATGATTTTGTACAGTATTTTTGTTTTACCAAATTACTTGCCTTGCCGATACATTACGGCGTATAATCATGCAAATATGACTAGACATTTCTTTGGGAATACCTTACGATGTAGAGTCATTACGATGAAGCTCGTCAGGAGCTGATTCTGAAGCCGAGGTGCGCTCGGTTTCCTTGCGCTGCGTCCCCCAGCCGCAGCGGAAGGCGGGGTGGGCTGACAGCTCTGCGTTCATGCCTGGGGATCAAGCGGGAACAGAGCAGATGTGTCAACCGCGCCGTAAAGCCAGTAATCGTCGCGCTGGCTGCCGTTTAAGCCCCAGATGCACACAGTGAGCAGGAGGGCAGGTGGTGAAACCTGTCCCAGCATGCTCTGCGTGGGCCTGAACGTTCTCCCGCGGGAGGATTGGGGAGAGACTTTGACGTTTACGGACTCGCGATTAACGACGCCTCCGTGAACACGTCATTAAGGGCCCGGCGCTCAAGAGCCGAGATGCCACCGTTTGCGTTTGCTCTGTGCTCCTGTAGGGCCCGTTACCTTTACACATGCACACACTCATACACACACGCCTCCCCCTTCCTCTTTACACATCCCCCTGTTCCTTCTGCGCTCTGTAGCGCCATAGTGAATCAGTGGCTCAGTGCCTCTTTGGTTCCATGGCTCAGTGACACTGTGGTTCACACTATGGCAGGTAGTGTGGTATAATGGTTAGGGAGCTGGGCTTGTAACGTTAAGGTTGCAGGTTCAATCCCCAGGTGGGACACTGCCGTTGTACCCTTGAGCAAGGTACTTAACCTGAATTGCTTCAGTTAATATCCAGCTGTATAAATGGATTGTATGTAAAGAAATGTAAACTGTAAGTCGCTCTGGATAAGAGCGTCTGCTAAATGCCTGTAATGTAATGTAATGTAATGTTCAGTGACTCGGCGATTCTGTGGTTCAGTGACTCGGCGATTCTGTGGTTCAGTGACTCTGCGATTCTGTGGTTAATTGACTCTGTGTGCTGTCGGTGGCACAATAACTCAATGGCTCAGTGATTTGGTGACTAAGTGGCTCAGAGATTCGGTACTTCTGTGGATCAGTGACTCAGTGTGGTTAATTGAGGTCTAATTGGGTCTGTCTTTATCTGTAACCCAATGTCGTTAATCCAAAGCAGGTCCTCAAACAATCAATAGTCGGTGCACACACAGGGTTTTCAAACAATCCAGGTGAATTCCAAAAACAATCCAAACAGCACTCCTATAACTCTTTCTCACGCACCACTCCCGTCCGGTACTTTGCAATTTGCTTGGGGAAAAGGTGCGTCTTTTCTGCTTCAGCTGCCAGCAGTCCCAATTTCTTTACTTGCTTCAGCTGGTAATCAGGTGTGGGACTGCAGGCTGCTGGGAGCTGTAGTCCTGATGGCTCTAGTGGCTCACAAGAGTTAAAGGACCAGGCAGCCATTTCCCCATGTGGCCCCTTGGGATGCCACTATATATATATACAGTGGGGTCCAAAAGTCTGGGTCCACCACCAAGATGTGTTTCTTTTCATCATTCATCAAAAACGAACATAATTTTTACTCAGGATAACAATCTGACCTCTACCTACTTCACTAAACTCTGCTGACATAATTACAAACAACTGCAAAAACGTTTTTCAAGATTAAAGCACCTGCAGTAGCAAGGAGAACACATAATACATAATACAATATCTGGTATTAATTGTTACAAGACAAAAACAACTCACACTGTGTATTAGGAGTGTCCATGTATTAAAACTTAAATGAAAACTAAGGTGCCACAACATTTTGAGGAAATGAAAGGCAATGGTGTGCAAAGAAAATATTTATAGATATTTCAATTTCATACCATCCTTTCTCAAACAAACGTATATTTTTATTTGTATCAATGTTTTATGACATTCGTGAATAACAAATACCACATAAGTAAAAATGTTGTGTTAGTTTTTGATGAATGATTAAAACAAACAGATCTTGGTAGTGGACTCAGACTTTTGGACCCCACTGTATATATAGATAGATAGACAGATAGATAGAATACTTCATTATCCCAGAGGTAAATTTGTTTTGCAATAATACAGGCAGGCATTGGCATACACATACAACTTAACACAACATACACACACAACATAATACATAAGACGTGACGTGTAAAGTGAGGTAATTATGTTTTTAAGTCCTTGTTTAAAAAGCTGGTGCTAGTTGGGATGAATGATTTGCGGTTTGTTTTACAGAGGTGAGTTTTGAACCTTTGGCCAGAGGGTAGCAGTGCATACTTGTTGTTTAGTGGGTGGGTGGAGTCATGTATGTATGTTTTGTTTGGCCTTGCGGATGGTCCTAATTTTGTAAAGGGATGCTATGTTCTGGCATGTGGTCCCACAGACTTTACTTGCTATATTAACTATTTTGTTTATCTTGTTGGAGTTGGGTATGGAGAGTGAACTGTACCAGCTGAGGAAACAGAATGCAATATCTGTGCAATATCTTATTGTCCACATTGAATTTCCCGAGTTTTCCCAGAAAGAGTCTTTGTTATCCTTTCCTGAGTATTGCCTGTGTGTTTGAGTTCCAGTCCAATTTTGAGTTAATGGTGGTGCCCAGGTATTTATATTCCTGTACCATTTCTATTACAGCTCGGCAGACCGTAGATCATTAGCCTTTATCCAAAAGTCAATGATCACTTCCTTTGTTTTATTGGTGTTGAGTTGCAGTGAGTGATTGTCTCTCCATTTTGTAAATTTGTTTATTTCCATTCTGTAGTTGTCTTCGTCATTTCTAGAGATGATGGGCGGCAGTGTTAGCATAATGGTTAGGGGAACTGGGCTTGTAACGCAAAGGTTGCAGGTTCGATCCCAGGTGGGGGCACTGCCGTTGTACCCTTGAGCAAGGTACTTAACCTGGATTGCTTCAGTAACTATCCAGCTGTATAAATGGGTTGTATGTAAAGAAATGCGAAACTGTGTAAGTCGCTCTGGATAAGAGCATCTGCTAAATGCCTGTAATGTAATGTAATGTAATGTAATGAGTCCAACTATGGCTGTGTCGTCTGCAAATGTGATGGCGTGGCAGGCTTGTGACTGACCTGTACAGTTATTGGTGCACAGTGTGAACAGAACTGGAGATGTGACACTGCCTTGTGGCGCTCCTGTGTTGTTGGGATTGAATGGCGATAGAGTGGAGTTGACCCGAACAGTTTGGCTGCGGTCATTCAGGAAACCGTCTACCCAATGTATGATGGTGCTGTTAACCCCCATGTCCAACAGTTTTTGTAACAGGAGGATGTGGCTTAATGGTATTAAATGCGTATATATATATATTTAAATATATATATTCCCTTATGTCAGATATAATATATAGAGCTATAGAGCTAGGTACAATATACTTGATATTTTGATAATGTGCCTTGCTAGTTGGCTGTGCAGAAGCAGTGGTTCTGTGTGGCTCAGTAGGTAGAGCATGGCGCTGGCAACGCTTAGGTTGTGGGTATACTGAAAAGTGTATGCATTTACCACTGTAAGTCGCTTTGGATAAAAGCATCTGCTAAATGGCGTATATTATTATATTAAGCAGACGATAATGAGTGTACAGTTCAGTGATGAGTGTAGCTCCTCAGCTGCTATCTGCGCTGTTAGTGCCATCTGTTAGGTCTATAACTTTATGTTCCTTCAGAAATTCCAGGCGTCTAAAACTCAACAGGGTTCTCAAACTCTGTGCTGGGGGGGGGGGGGCTCTGTGTATGCTGGGTTTTGTTACAGGCAATCTATTGATCAACTAAGATTGTTGAAAACATGTTCTCTCATCATTTATTTCCCCAACCTATTAACACAACGCAGGTTTGGCTTGTTGCCATCTGCTTTGCCTTTGGACTCCTCATTACCAGTTGTCCACACTTTCAATAATTAGGACACCAGTGATTTTACCTGTTAGATATTTAAAAAATATTACCTCCCAGGTATTAAAACAATTACAAAATGTAACCTCTTTCTAATGGTATCACATGCCAAAATGTAAATTACAGAAAATGAAAGTTTTAGTTGATTTGATTGATAAATGCACTGGGAATGTGGGAATCTTCATGCCATGGACAGCTATTTCTGACATAATATGGCCTTAAGAAGGTAAATCATCAATCAATAGAGAAAACAGTACTAATTAGGAGCAATTAACAGCTCACAATTACAATTACAGTTACAACCCCCCCCCCCTTCTACAATTCAGGGGTTACAATTCAACTGTGGCCGGAACGAACACCAGCATACACAGGGGCCGCCCAGGACCAGCTTTGAGAACCCCCGGTTGAAATGTAAGCCTTAAGTCCAAGTATCAAGATACAGCTGGCTTATTGCTCGGAAAGCACAAGATCCTATACACACTCATGCATACGCAAACATCAGAAAAGAAATAATCTTGCCATCTCCTTCCTCTCTGCCCTGACATACGCGTGCCATCTCAGCGTAGGGTTTGCACAGCTGTTCGCAGGTTTGCGCAGCGGTATTTATATCACGAGGGTGCCCTGAGCGTGTTTGCTTGACTGGTACTGGCTCTAATGAGACACGTCCTCCCTCCCGGGCGTGCAGGAGTGGTCTTCTCTGCAGGGGTTACAGCGTTACAGGATTATCGTACAAATAAGGGCCTTGAGTCTCTCAGCCATACACTTTTATTCACTCACTTTGACTCTCTCTCTCTCTCTCTCTCTCTCTCTCTCTCTCTCTCTCTCTCTCTCTCTCTCTCTCTCTCTCTCTCTCTCTCTCCCTCTCTCTCTCTCTCTCTCTCCCTCTCTCTCTCTCTCTCTCTCTCTCTCTCTCTCTCTCTCTCTCTCTCTCTCTCTCTCTCTCTCTCTCTCTCTCTCTCTCTCCCTCTCCTCTCTCTCTCTCTCTCTCTCTCTCTCTCCCTCTCTCCCTCTCTCTCTCTCTCTCTCTCTCTCTCTCTCTCTCTCTCTCTCTCTCTCTCTCTCTCTCTCTCTCTCTCTGGAAAAAAAAAGGAAAAAAAGGAAGGGGAGAGAGGAAGTTGATTCATAGGCTGTCACGTGAAATGCGCAGCGCAATCCCCGCAAACATTCCTTCTGCAAACATTTTGATTCAATTAAATCCAAAGCAAAAAATGTTTATTGCATTTAATTGGCCTCCGCTTTCACTGTCAACAGACCGCAGTTAACCTCCGGCCCTGAAGGGCGGTGACGGGATAGCAGTCGCATCTTCACCGTGGACTTGACAAATTAAAACAGTGCCTGAGGCATCCGACTATTCATTTGAACCGAACACGAAACACGAGCTAATTAGCAAGCGGGGAGGAGGAGCGGGAGAGCGAGGGATGAGGGGGTTCTCTGTGGACCGATGTCATAAGCGGGCGGGCGCACTGGGCGGCCTCGCGGCCAATTAAACGCACCCAGCCACTCAAACACACCTGCCACCAAAGACACACCCGCCAATCAAACACACCTGCCTCTCACTTGGTTGACATGACAATTTAGATTGATCTATAGTTTGGATTATTCTGTTAGAGTTGTGTAAATAACAAGCAACAGTCAATCTTGTCTTATAACAAAAGATGAATTTGAGATGAATTTCTGTCACAATCTCCCTAACTCCTTCCTTTCTCTCTCCTCTATACTCTTTCCCTCTCTCACATGATATAGAGGAACAACAGACAATTACATAGTTAAACCTGGGAGGTGGGGGTAGGAAAAAACGATTAATATAAAGTAAATTAGAGTAGCAGATAGCAAAGCAATAAAGAAGGATATACATCAGCCTGGCTGGTTACTGGGCAGTTACTGTCTGATGATACACTATGCTATGCTATATATACATAGCAGCTAGTGGGGCTGTGTGTCTTCCCATTGTAAAAGTTATCATTTTGTAATTGTATGTAAATATGATACAATTTTAAAGCACTGTTTTTATTTCTTCAAAGAATATGTGTATCGCTGTGCAGGAGGAGGGGAGCATCTCTGCCTCGACCTCTCTTGTCTCACAGTGGTCACATGACCTGTCCTGTCTCACAGTGATCACATGACCTCTCTTGTCTCATAGTGATCACATGACCTCTCCTGTCTCACAGTGATCACATGACCTCTCCTGTCTCACAGTGATCACATGACCTCTCCTTTCTCACAGTGATCACATGACCTCTCTTGTCTCACAGTGATCACATGACCTCTCCTGTCTCACAGTGATCACATGACCTCTCTTGTCTCACAGTGATCACATGACCTCTTTGGGGTGCCAGGTTTGCCTGTGTCGCCCTGTTTCAATGGCTATGCTGCGGTCATTTAGCCTGTATTTGGTAAGAAATTGTCTTAATTTAAATTGACTTTGTACTATAATTTTGTTTCTCTGTCCCAAAGACCCAAATGGGCATATTTTATTGTATTTGTAATTTTGAGCATTGCTGTTCTGAAGCTGGTTATAGTTAATATTGTCACCCTCACACCCTTCCACATGGTGTAGTTGGGTGTGATACACTCTTTTATTTTGACCCATATTGTTATAGTAATATTTAGGTTATAAAAAAATATTGTAATGGAAAAAAATACTTATTTTGGCTTTGTCTTTCAGTGCATTCACTGCCAAGTCTCCCTGATGCATTGATTGTATGTGTAATTTTTCATGTGCTCCAGTACTGTGTCACAAAAGATCAAATTGAACCTACATTTCTGAGATCTCGCCTTTTTCAGGAAAATCAATATGCTAGTCTTTTTTACTGTTCACTGCCAGGGCCCATGACTTCTGCTGTATTCCTTGTTCTGTGGCTGCCAGCAGAACCAGGTCACCAGTATACAATAGAAATGTAATTTCAATGTTGTGTAGAGAGTGCAGGTACTGCAGATTACTCAATCACTTGCAAATCCATTGATGTAAAAGTGAAAATCTGGTTACGCTTCCTGATCAGTTCCAGAATAATATTAGAATATGAGTTTGCATGTTGTGTGCTGACAAATTATTTGTGGAACTTTATGGTAGGTGGAACAAACATGATAGCCTGTGTTCTGTGTTCTGCCTGTGAAGGACAGTTGGTTTGTTTATGTGGTATATTTGAATGGGTGGCTCATGGGTGTTTTTTTCTGTTTTGCGTGTTTTATCAGGGGCAAAAATGTTTGTGTTTATTTCTACCTCCCTTTCTGTATCTTTCTTACTCTCTATCTGTCTGCCTCTCCTTCACCCCCCCCTCTCTCTGGTTGTGTCTGTAGACCCAGGGGGCACTGTTGGAACCTTACAAGGCATGTGGGCTTGTGGGGGGTATCTGCATTAGTGTGATGTATGATTTTTATTGCGTTTCATGGATAGTTATTAACATTTATTAATTTAAAAAAAATGTATAATCTGCTTTAGTTGGAAATCACATTTCTAAAATTAGGTTTGCTCTGGCAGTATTCTACTAAACCTTTCCAGTCACACCAATAAAGCCAATTTAGTTGTACATTTGTACTTAATATGCATGGTGTATATGTATGTGTGTGTGTGTATGTACATATATTTAGTAGAACCTCTGAGATTCAAACTCATTAGGAATGGAGGTTGTTTGGAATGTTTGTAACTTGAATCCTGTATTGATTGGAATAATTTCTTACATTACTGTAGCCTTATGTTTTAATTATGTAGTTACAAACCTTGAAATTAAACAGCGATCAAACCTTGATTTGATCAGCGGTTAATCTGATGTCATTTGAACTTTCATAATTTGTCTCTATGAGCCCTTTTCCACTGCACAACAGAAAACAAGAACTAGACCTAACGGGAACTAACAGGAACTAGTGCTGGTTCCGGTTCTACTTACCGTTCTTGTTTCCACCGACTTCAGGGGAAACAGTTACGGTCTGCGCTAATTCAGAGCAAACATCAGCAACGTAAATGAATTATTTATGCTTCATTTTGGGTAAGCCGCCTTATGAAGAAACGTATCACCTGATAGCCAACTATAGCAGGATTAAACGTTAACGTTTTTTTCCTCTCTTGCCCGACCAGAAATCTACTTGCCAGAACTGCCCTCATCTATAATCGCATTTGTTATGGAGCATAATCAGAAACAGACACTGGCTACACTAGGCTACACTTTATTTTTAATGAGAACTGCTCTTGTTTCATGGTCCTGTGGTTTTCTACATTATGCTGATATTCCTACTTTAACAAATGCTAACAACAATGCTTCTTCCCCCTCACGATCAGTCGCTTGAGTGACGTAAAGTGCGTAACCAATCAGCGATAAACAGTGCTGTTAGTCCCGCCCCAAGGTCCTGTAATTACCACATCTTGAACAGGCACCAAAAATCAACAACGAGAACTCTGCGGAACTGGACTCTTGGTGAATGGAAAACCCAAAGTTCCCATTTTCTAGTGCCAAAAAGTAACAAAAGTTCTGGTTCTTGTTTTTTATTGTGCAATGTAAAAGCACTGTATGGCTTTCCAAATGATATGTATCATTTTCAGTGACCCAATGGCCTCTTTTGCTAAGTTTTTGAGAATTATATTTCTGATGATCTACTGTATACTCTATATATACAGTATATACTGTATATGCCACAGGGGGTGGAACAGGGGTGCAGAGTGATGACATCATCAGGGTGAGACGTGTTTCTTCTGTTTCTCCATTGGTTGATTCTGGTGGTTCTAGATCTATGTGTGCCTCTCTGCTGCACAGAGACCAGGGTTCACAAAATCTCTGTGCTGCACAGGAACCAGGGTTTGCAGAGCTGTCTGTCACAGTAATTCAATCCACTCTGCTCCCAATCCGATTAAGGTGAATACGCTGGAGGAATTTCATTTGGATCTGACGTGCCCCCCTGGAAAACCAACGTCTGCTCTGCTCATGCACTTAGGGAGACACCGTAATACAATCAAAGGCTAACATATGTGCCTGTACATCTAGATCACAGCCAAAGGGCTCCAGAGACTCTGGACATGGGGGAGCAGTGGTGGGGGCCGGCAGGGAAGGCAGGTAGTGGGGGCAGGGGATCGTGGAAGGTGCTATTTGGATGGATGAAGGCCTGCGGAAGACTTGCAGGGTCAGAAAATAAAAGAGCAGCAGATGAATGTGTGAGAGGTATGAGAGACAGAGACAGAGACAGAGACAGAGACAGACACAGAGACAGAGACAGAGACAGAGACACAGAGACAGAGACAGAGACAGAGACAGAGACACAGACAGAGACAGAGACAGAGAGACACAGAGACAGACAGACAGAGAGACAGAGAGACACAGAGACAGACCGAGAGAGAGAGAGAGAAAGAGAGACAGAGACAGACAGACACAGAGACAGACAGAGAGAGAGACAGACCGAGAGAGAGAGAGAGAAAGAGAGACAGAGACAGACAGACACAGAGACAGACAGAGAGAGAGACAGACAGAGAGAGAGTGAGAGAGGCATGAAATGGACACAATGGGAAAGGGGGGGAATGAACAGGCAACAAATGGTGGAGAAGTGTAAAGGGAGGGAGGAAGAAAGGAAGGAAGAGAGACTTGAGCGTGGCTGATTTAAGGACCGGGCGCAGCAGGGAGCAGATGAAGATGTGAGTAAAAGGCTATTGAGCACACTTACTTAGCATCACCATCCCCGCTCCGCGGCTGTGAATGATCACTTTCATTTTGTCGGCTTCCTGATATCACACAGAGGTGAGCGGGTGGGGGGGGTTGCTCAGGTGAACGCGCACACACACAGACACACACACACACACACACACACAGAGTTCAGGAGAGACGAGGGACCGTTCCCCCTACATGGCACCACGTGAGTCACCCTGCATTCGTATCCATCAATGCAACCAACCGCAAAATTATTGATTGAAAAAAAAGAAGAAAAAAAACATAAGTATAAATATTGATCCTTTTTCAGTCAGGCGACAGAGGGTTTGGCTCACTCAGCCATACAATAAGCTCCCGGGGGCGGGTAAACATTGTAAACAGTTTACGGAAAATGAATTGGAAATATTCCACGCACTCGGGCGGCTGTCTAGCTTGATATCTGTAGTGTAGCCGTAGTGTGTTTCCCTGCATTTTGTCAGCTATTGAGCAAAGAGATTGACTTTCCCTCATATTTCATAAACCACAGACTACATAAATACGATCGACCATAATGCTCTCATCACAGGCAATCATGAGCAAGGATAATTTTTTGTTGCATTTGGTAGTGAGCTTTCATAGAGGAAGGAATTAGTCCAAACTGATTGCAGTTCTAATCTCTCACTTCATAAATAAGACACACAGTCCTTCGCATTTTACGATGAATACGCAGGTGAATGTATACTGGAGAAAGTCCCATCCCCCAAGGGTAAAATAGCTGTGCCCCTATCTGGGATTTGAACCGGCAACATTAGGATTTGGGTAGTTTTTTGGCATTTCTCCTCCTTCCAGAGATCATGTAAATGTAATGTAAATGTAGATGATGCGAGAATCTGTGAAAAACATGAACATGAATATGAAAAATGCGTGCTGTGGGAAACCCCCGCATTACGGCTATTAACGTTATTCGGGGGAATCTATGCGCTTTGGCTCAGGGCACTTTGATTAGCTGCTCTGCGGGTGGGGGATAGCATGGCCGCCGACAGCAGGGACACGTTGACGTGTTTTTTTGTGTCACCCGGCGCTCGGAATGAATCATCTTCGCGTTTTTGTTAGGCGCCCGCACGACTCTGTTGTCTCCGACGATTCCCGCGCTGAGGTTGGCTGGGCCGACTCCGTCTCCTCTCCGGTTTTATTGCCCCCCTCCAGAGGAAAGCCATTCAGGGGCAGCAGTTCAAGTGGCTCTCAATCCCAAACGAGCTTTGAATCGACAATAATAAAAAAAGAAAAGACAAAACAAGTTACCTTTGGGCTCGCAGGGGAGGGAGAGGTGGAGAGGACGAGAGAGAGATAGAGGAGTAGGAGAGGGGGGGGGATGTATTGGATAAGAGAGAGGGAGAGAGAGAGAGAGAGAGAGAGGTGTGAGAGATGGAGAAAGAGAGGGAGAGAGAGAGAGAGAGAGAGGGTGTGAGAGATGGAGAAAGAGAGGGAGAGAGAGAGAGAAAGGGAGCGATGAGGAATAGAGATGAGAAAGAAAGGGCTCCTTTTGCCTTGTCTTAGCTTGGCGGAGACAGATGGAAGGAACACAAGGAAGGGGAAAAGAGAGAGATGGGGGAAAGGAAAGAAAGTGGGCCGAGCGTGGAGAGGAAAGATGGAATGGTGAAATTACGTCATGCCAGTGGGTCGTTTATAATTTTTTTGAGAGAGGGGGAGAAAACGAAGATTTGTACGAGCAGCTGGGAGGCTGGCGTGAGGGAGAGGGAGCGAGACTCCCCGCGAGGCGAACGAAAGCTCCGCACAGCAGGGGGCCTGTGTGGAACACAAAGAGAGACGGGAACGCAGCCAGGAAGACCAGGGGGCAAGGCGGCACCGCCGTTCCTCTCTCGCTCTGCTTTTTCTCTCTCTCTCTCTCCTTTCCCTACTGTTTTTCTCTCTCCCTCTCCCTCTCTCTCTCTCGCTCAGGCGGCTCGTCCTCTCTCCCCCCTTCCTCTCGCGATGGAGTCGGGGAGGACGGTTAATGCCGCGCGCGCACAGCACCGCTGACCGTCATTGATTTCCTCGAGGAAGATGAGCAGGAAGAAGGAAACGGATGATGGCAAATCTAGCGCGTGCTCAATAATAGCGGGCCACGAGGACCGTTAGAAACATTGGAATATCTGCAGATGATAGCGGGCCATTCAGCACATCTCGGCTTGGCTTTCGCCGATGTCGAAACAATAAAAACGACCTATTAACAGGACTTAAAATGGGAAAAGGAAACAATACAGGAAATAAATAAAAGGAGCAACGGCAGTAACAACACATTTAGCAAGAGATCATTTGTAGGCAAAAACAAATAGATTGAAAATAATAATAATTATTATTATTATTATTATTATTATTGTATTATTACAAAATGAGAACAACAACAATACATGTTGTGGGAGAGAAACGGTAAATAAATAAAAGCATTATTTAAAAACCGTGTCTCAGACAGCCGTGAAGGCGAGTCAGAAAAGCATGAAATTACAACAGAGACTAGAGTGAACCCGTTCACTGGTCCGACGTCCCAGACTCTGATACTACAAATCCTGGCAGGCTATTCCATGCGCTAATAACTCTTTTGTGAGAATAAATGTTTTCTCATTTCCGTGTAGAAGAGGAGCAAGAAAGACAGAAAAGAAAGTACAAAAGCTTGGAAGCGTTACGCCACGCGGCTGAGATGTGATGGGGGGGCTGCCGAGGCCGCGGTGGCATTACTGTAGCTACTGGGATGGGGCGGGGGGGGGGCGTCGGCCGTGCGGTCCAAACCGAGCCGGCGCGCGCTCTGCGAGTGAGTGAGTGCAGGTGTGACTGAGTATCGATTTGTTCCCGGTCGGAAGTGAGAAACAATCAGACTCTGAGCCGTTGAGCCACTCGCGGGGGGGGGGGCTCCCGTGCGGAGTCCGCGGCTCTCTCTCTCTCTCTCTCTCTCTCTCTCTCTCTCTCTCTCTCTCGGTGGCTGGTTTGCGGACAGGGGGGCTCGGGAACCAGCTGGGGAGCGAGAGATCGCGAACCCACGCCGGAGCGTGGGACTCACAGCGCAGCGCGCGCGCCTGACACACAGAACAGAGCAGAGGAACAGAGGGGATTCAGTCAAAGCCCTGCCTTGGACGGGAACCGGCGAGCTGATTTAAGGGAAAGCGCTACCCAATAAAAAAACAACAACAATTAAAGTCGCACCCTTCCAGAATCCAATAAAAGATTGTAATGAGACAACCCACACGATGCCATGGTCTAAATCGGTTGCTGATTTTAAGGCACACCTTGCCCCTTGCCAGGACCAGCGTTGGCCAACCCTGTAACACAGTATTGGATTCTCATTTCTGAAGGGTGGGGGTCTTGTTTTTCTCCTCGTGTCTTGGCAGTGTCAGAGTCCAGCTCCAAGCTACGCTATTCTTGTTTTTTTTCCTGCGCCAGTTTTATGCTGTTAGGTAAAGGCTGCCGGCAACTGATCTCGGATCGCGCGCGGAGGCCAAGGCGCGTTTGATTGTGTCGGTCCCCTGAATCTTGTTCAAGTACTTTTTGACGCCGCCAAGGTCGTGCCATTCACATCGCGAACATTGGGCGAGGCAATTAGCCCCGCGGTTTCCTCCAATTTAATTCATCTCTCTGGTGGCAAACAGGGCCCCCACTGCTCTCCCATTAACGCCATTTTTTATCTCGCGTCCTGTTAATTACCGCTTCATTAACCCTGTAATCATGGGCCAGGGTCCTTGCGCTTCAACTTCGCCAGCTGTCGCTCAGGCTCACGCGCTCAAACGCAGTTCTGCCGCAGACGCGTTTGCTGTGGTGTTTGTCCTTCCTGTTTGTGCGTGTGCGCGCGCGCGTGTGTGCGAGTGCGTACAAGGGTGAGCGTTTCTGTGTGTGTTCGTGTGTGTCGGTGTGTGTGTGTGTGTGCTAGAAGAGGCAAATACACCTGTCTCCAATGAAAGGCAAAATACTTCTCACCTCCCTGACCCTAGATCAGTTTTTCAGCCATATGCATAGATATTTTGCATTACTACATCAAATCTGTGGTTTCTTCATGGAATAATGTGCTTCAGTAGAATTTAAACAGGTCCCATGTTATGAACATGTGTGTGATTATGGATGGTGGCGGTGTGGCAACATCGGGGTGGGAATAGTGCGTGTCGGTGGGGTGAGTGGCCTTTTTTGCTTGAGCCCCTGCCCCCCAAAATGTCTGTGAACGGCCCTGGGGGGGGCTCTGTGTGTCTCAGTAGGTAGAGCATGGCACTGACAATGATTAGGTTAGGTTTGATTCCCACTGGGACCACATATACTGAAAAATGTAAGCCGCTTTGGATAAAAGCATCTGCTAAATGGCATATATGTTGCATTACACACACAGACTCATTGTTGCAGAGCTGTAACATGCAATAATGCAGGCCCTGGTGGCATATATCCCAGACTACTCAAAGAACTTGGGGAAATTATATATAAGCCATTGACAGATATTTTTATGCAATCCTTAAACACTGGAGAAATACAGATGACTGGAAGCAGGGTAGTATAATTCCAATATATAAGAAGGGGGACCTTACTGACCCAGGGAACTACAGGCCTGTCAGTTTAACTTGCCTCGCATGTAAAATGCAGGAATATATTATTAGGGATAAGTTGGAATCATTCTTGAAAAATAATAGTATTTTAAGGGAGAGCCAACATGGTTTTCTCAAAAGGGAGGTCATGCCTAACAAACCTCCTTATTTGGACTTTCAGAAAGCATTTGACAAGGTACCACATGAGAGGCTCATTGCTAAAATGAATTCAGTAGATATTTCAGGAGTTGTTTCAGAGTGTGTTCATAATTGGCTGCAAGGGCGAATACAAAGAGTAACAGTGGGTGGGGCCATATCTGACCTAGGTGCTGTGGGCAGTGGTGTCCCGCAGGGATCGGTGCTGGGACCTCTGCTCTTGCTTATTTACATAAATTATCTTGATATGGACGTTAGTAGCAAATAGTTAAATTTGCAGATGATACTAAAATCTGGGGTTTGGCAAACATTTTGGAATCGACTGAAGTAATCTAAGATGATTTAAACAAAATCCAAGAATGGGCAGATACTTGGCAGATGACATTCAATTTAGCTAAATGTAAAGTTATGCATGTGGGAAATAAAAACATAAGACAGGAGTATTTTATGGGAGGAGAAAAGTTAGTGGATGTTCAATTTGAAAAAGACAATGTTATATAATGCCTTTGTCAGACCTCACTTAGAGTACTGTGTGCAGTTCTGGGCACCGCACTACAAGAAAGATATAAAAGCTCTTGAAAAAGTTCAAAGACGGGCAACTAAACTGATACCTGGTATGAAAGGTCAAAGTTATGATGATAGACTTAAGGCACTCAATCTATTTAAACTTAGCAAACTGAGATTTAGGGGGGATTTGATTGAGGTTTTTAAATTCCTAAAAGGGATTAACAAAGTGAACTACCAAAGATTTTTTAAGATAAGTGGGGTCAGCAGAACAAGAGGCCACAGGTGGAAATTAGTTAAAGGCAAATTCTGCACAGATATTAGGACGTTTTTCTTTGCACAGGGAGTTGTCAATGCCTGGAACAGCTTGCCAGGTCTGGTAGTAGAGGCAGAAACACTTGGGCTATTCAAGTCTAGGCTAGATGCAGCACTAGATACTCTTTAGATTAAGATATGACGAGCCTAGATGGGCTGAACAGCCCGTTCTCGTCATTATGTATTCTTATGTTCTTATGTTCTTATAATCTCTGCATAGATGACACATCTCACAGATAAACAGCTTTGGTCAGACTATCTTGAATACCCCATACAGCTTCTGTATTTCCACAAAGCACTGACAGAGCTTAACATAATAACCCTGTGTGTGTGTGTGTGTGTGTGTGTGTGTGTGTGTGTGTGTGTGTTTGTGTTTGCGTTTGCGTGTGTGTGTGTGTGTGTGTGTGTGTGTGTATGTGTGTGTCTGTGTTCATGTGTCTGTGTATCAGTGTGTGTCTCTGTGTGTGTGTCTGTGAGTATGTCTGTGTTTGTGTGTGTGTTCATGTGTCTGTGTGTGTTTGCGTCTGTCCGTGTTTGCGTGTGTCTGTGTGTGTGTCTGTGTGTATGTGTGTGCGTGTTTGCTTTGGTGTTTGTCATTCCTGTTTGTGTGTGTGTGCGTGTTCATGTGTGTGTCTGTGTTTGTGTCCGTGTGTCTCTGTCTGTGTGTGTCTGTGTGTGTGTGTGTGTGTGTGTGTGTGTGTGTATGTGTCTGTGTCTGTGTGTATGTCTATGTGTCCATTTATGAGTGTGTGTGTGTGTGTGTATGTGTGTGTCCGTGTCCGTGTGTCTCCTTGTTGCATTTGATAAGACCGTGACTTCTGGGGATTGCTGCTCCATCACCATAGCAACAGAGAGCATCATTGGGGGTTGCTGGGAGCTGTGTGTGGGGCCGCAGTATGAGGTCTTGTTTTCAAGCTGGCTGGAACTCCCTGAGGACACAAAAAATACATACACGCTCACACAAAAGTACACACACACGTGCGCACGCCAGCCAAGTTGGTGAAATTGGATTACTATATTTTATTCTCTACCCTTTAAGCAGGATGGTGAACCAGCTGTGTTGCTAGATTCTGCTGTCTTCATCTCTTGGCCCCGTGCTGCTGCAGTAGAGGAAAGCACCTACACGCTTTGATAAATGTTTGATAAATGCTCTATAAATGTTTGACAATCGTTTGATAAATGTTTGATTCACATTTAATATGTGTGCGTGTGTGTGTGTATATGTTTGTGCCTGTGTGTGTGTGTGCATGTCTGTGATTTTGTGAATGCCTGCGTGAGTGTATGTTACGTGATGTTGTGAATGCTGGTGTGCGTGTGTGTGTGTGTGTGCGCATCTGTGAATGGGAGGCAGTAAGAGCTGACTGTGTGTGTGTGTGTGTGTGTGTGACTGTGTGTGTGCAATAAGTGGATACCGTGTCTAATCAGAGATAAGGAGATGCAAGATAAGGAGGCAGACATGAGGACAGAACATCATTTCCTCTCCCAGCCCCATCAGTCTAATATAATTACACTCTCATATTTATCTTACAGCTTATTTCTCTTTGTTAATGGGTGTCATCCCCCCCCCCCCTCTCTCTCTCTCTCTGTCTCTCAGGGTGCAGGTAGAATTCTACGTAAACGAGAACACCTTCAAGGAGCGCCTGAAGTTGTTCTTCATCAAAAACCAAAGATCCAGTGAGTATTGCGATGGGGTATGTGAGAGTGTTGGGGTGCGCAGTGTGTGTGTGTGGTGGTGCGCCTCTTCTGGCGATTAATTGACTGTATGCTCAGATTGTGATTGGCTATTTGGTCGCATGATTTCATTGTGAGTTGCTCCTGTTTGGTCAGTCTGGTAGCACAGTGGGTTGCTCTTGCTATCCGATTGGTTGATATGTGCAAGGCCCATGCTGTGATTGGTGTTTCTCCTGCAGGTCTGAGGGTGCGACTGTTTAACTTCTCCCTGAAGCTGCTGAGCTGCCTGCTATATATCATCAGAGTACTGCTGGATGACCCACGTGAAGGGACAGGGGGATGGTGAGAAAGAGGGAGAGAGGAAGGGAAGGGAAGGGAGGAGGGGGGGCAGAGAGAGAAACGGGTGCAGGGAGAGGGGGAGCATGAGGAATGGAGGAGAAGAGAGTGATGAAACAGGCGAGAAGGGAAAGACAAGGAGATGTTGAGAGAGAGGGAGAAGGTAAAGAGAAGAGATGGATGGAAAGAAAGGGGGCGTTGGGAGGCGTGGAGAACAGAGGGAGAGGGAGGGAGAAATACATGGGAGACAGTGAGATGTGAGATAGTGAGATGTGAGACAGTGAGAGGGTGAGTGTGAGACAGTGAGAGGGTGAGTGTGAGACAGTGAGATGGTGAGTGTGAGACAGTGAGATGTGAGACGGTGTGAGACAGTGAGAGGGTGTGAGACAGTGTGAGACAGTGAGTGTGAGACAGTGAGATGATGAGTGTGAGACAGTGAGATGTGAGACAGTGTGAGACAGTGAGACAGTGTGAGACAGTGTGAGAAAGTGAGTGAGAGACAGTGAGATGGTGAGTGTGAGACAGTGTGAGAAAGTGAGTGTGAGAAAGTGAGACAGTGAGATGTTGAGACAGTGAGATGGTGAGATGTGAGACAGTGAGACAGTGTGAGACAGTGAGTGTGAGACAGTGAGAAAGTGAGTGTGAGACAGTGTGAGACAGTGAGTGTGAGACAGTGTGAGACAGTGAGTGTGAGACAGTGAGATGGTGAGTGTGAGACATGTGAGACAGTGACAGGATGAAATCAGGGTTAATAAGGCTCACCTGCGCTGATGTATACACTAAGTGGTGCTGAACCGAAGTAAGCCGCTGCATGTCACTGAATGGAGTGACACTAGTTCCGGTTTGATCACCGGTGTTCAGTGAACCTGTACATAAGTCTAGCGTAGACAACCCTGCACAAAATAAGGAGACAATAGGCTTTCATCCCACCAACTACAACATTCATGAGTTGTTTTCTAACCAGGAAGCATTTTAGCGTGTGCCTGTCTGTGTTGCAGCTGGGGCTGTCCTAAGAGAAACTCGTCTGAACAGTCCTGGAGCCAGTTCGACTGGTAAGCATCCACCCCACCCCTCAGGGGTGTAAACGTTGCACCCTTTCCTCCTTTTTCTTTTAAACAATTTGTTTTTGAGTTTATCCCATTTTCTCCCAATTTAGTAGCCAATTACACCCTCTCTTTTTCATGTTAACCCCCTCGTATTGTCAGTTCGCTCCTCCGAGACGGCACTCACCAAGCCGCCAACCGTTATTCTCCAGAGCCACTCCTGTGCACAGCGAACTCATGTCGGCTTCCCTCCGCCCTCCCTGGGGCGGACACTGGTGGCACTCCCGGCCAGAGCCGACTCTGGCGCGGCCGGTGGAATCGAACCCCGGTCGCGGTGGCCAGCGTCGAACGTTGTAACCGCTAGACCACCTGGGAGGTGCACCCTTTCCTCTTTTAAATATAGTTCAACGGAAAATGGTGTGTGTGCCCTGCGATAACTGTGGATTATAACCAATGAAAGCCAATAACTGTGGATTATAACCAATGAAAGCAAATTGGCAGGGTAAAACGCTGTAATCGTTGAAATTACTGTATTGTCCTATAATGCTTTGCTTCGATTGCTCTAAATCCCTTCTTTAGATGCTGTTGAATTTTGTGTGTATTGAGAATTGAACAGCCCCCCCATCTCTGAACCCCCTGGTCTATGAACCTCTCTGTCTGTCTGCCTCTCCAGGTCCTTCATCATCTGGGTGAACAGGCCACTCCCACTTTGGGCTCTGCAGGTGAAGCGTCTCAGTCTGCCCACTCCGTAACAGCGCCCATAGCAATGCAGTCTGAACACACGCACGCAATGACACACATTTACAGCATGGCTTGCGATTGGGATGTTCCGTTTAACCTGCTCAGACACCACTTGGTCAAGGCAACAGTTCACCCCAATCTCTTTGGATAGCACCTCAGGTCCCTAGGTTGCCTCACCCTTGCATATTCCATATCCCATGTTTCACATTGTAAAGGTTGGTGCCTTTCTCTCTCTCTCTCTCTCTCTCTCTCTAGGTTCTTGTGGCTTTCATTAGTTTCTCTGAGACCATGTTGCTGGTGTACCTCAGCTATAAGGTAAGACATCACATTTGATGAAAAAAACCTACACCCTAAGTAACGACATGCATTCCGTCGCTCTGTGTGTTGTGTTGCCATGCGCGACACTGTCCGCGGTGAGTGTGTAGCCCTAGTGATGTGACGATGGGTACGACCACCGCGTGAGCTGACGAGTGTGTTAGGTGTATGTGACATCTTTTCACCGACGAAGGTAATAGGCCAAAATGTTTGAATCTTTTAGCCTCATCTTAAATTTAAAAAAGGTTAAGAGAGTATCATGGTGAAGACAGACAGGTGTTATAACACAGTACAAACAGAGAGCCTTACAAGGTCAAAACAGACATGTTAACACAGTGAAAACAGACAGGCTTTCACAGTGAAAACAGACAGGCTTTCAAGTGAAAACAGACAGGCTTTCACAGTGAAAACAGACAGGCTTTCACAGTGAAAACAGACAGGCTTACTACAGTGAAAATCGAGAGGCTCACACAGTAAAAACTGGCAGGTTTACACCACAGAACTGGGCACATATACGCCATTTAGCAGATTATTTTATCCAAAGCGACTTACAGTAGTGAACGCATACATTTTTCAGTATACGGGGTCCCCAATGGGAATCTAACCCACAACCTAAGCGTTGCCAACGCCACGCTCTACCCACTGAGCCACGCAGAACCGCACGCATACGTACAGACATACCGCATCATCACATGCTACCCGGGACACCGCCATAGAGTTCATTGGAGGAAAGTGTATACTGTTTTCATAAGAGTCCGAGGTCTGGGAGAGCGGGGGTGTGGGAGAGCGGTGCCCGGTCTCAGGGTCCCTTTCATCTCCGCGGGAATGCGTGCCGTCTGTCTGTCCGCCCCCGCCCACGCGGCGCTGTTTAAGGTCAGCCCTGCGAGCCGCGGGACGCGCCGGGGGAACTCCGGGCCGCCTCCGGCCACGCAGGCGCATGCAGGGCCTCCACTCGACGGGATCTGCGCAAGTGAAATAAAGGAGCGTGTGACAGAGTTTCGCTGAGAGTGGAGGGGGGGGGGTGGCTGTGACGGAGTTTCGCTGAGAGGGAGAGCTGGGCCTGTCTCTGTCTCTGTCTCTGTCCACGCGGTTTCCTCGAAGGCCGTGTCTTTTTATTTGAGCCTTCTGAACCGCGCGAAAGGCTCCTCCGAGGGACGGGTAGGCTGCCCTGACAGGCGCCCGGAGCCTGACCCCTGGTCCCTGACCCTTGACCCCTGTGTCCGGGTTCCTGTGTGTGTTTCCAGGGCAACATTTGGGAGCAAGTGCTGCGAATTCCTTTCATTCTGGAGATGATCAGTGCCGTTCCGTTTGTCATCACTGTGAGTAACACGTTACTGTGACATGTACATTACTATGGATAACACACACATTACTGTGACATGTACATCACTATGGATAACACACACATTACTGTGACATGTACATCACTATGGATAACACACACATTACTGTATCACGTACATTACTATGGATAACACACACATTACTGTGACATGTACATCACTATGGATAATACACACATTACTGTGACATGTACATCACTATGGATAACACACACATTAATGTGAGTAAAACACACTTAGACACACTATGACATCATTAAAGGTGTTACATAACACTTGTAGAGACCAAAACTGAAGCTGTTCCTTCATATACAGTAACTCTGATCTCCAAACCCAGTCACTCAACTCCTCCATTTCTGTTTTCCTTCTCTTCCCTCACATTCCTTTTTCTCTCTCTCTTTTCCTCCTGCAGGTGATTTTGCCCTCCTTCAGAAATCTGTTCATCCCCGTGTTTCTCAACTGCTGGCTGGCTAAACACGCCCTGGAGAACATGATAGTGAGCTCAACAAGAATATCTCTCTCTATCTCTATCTCTATCTATCTAGCTCTCTCTCTCTGTCCATCCCTCCGTCTCCATTTTCCCTTTCTCTTTTTATCTGTCCCTCCAACTCCCCCCGTCCCTTTCTATCTATCTCTGTATCTCCATCACTATGTTTCTCCCTATCCCTCTCCATATCTGACTCTCTGTCTCTCTCTCTCTCTCTCTCTCTGTGTCTCGCCCTCCCTATCTCCGTATCTCTCAGTTCAATTCAATTCAATTCAAAATGTTTTATCGACATAACATATTTCAAAATATTGCTAAAGCTACAGACCAGTATTGTATTGTCTTTTCTACTGCATGTATCTCTCTCCCCCTCCCCCCCCTCTTTCTTCTGTGCCTCCGTCCCTCTGTTCAGTTCATTTAAGTTCAAACGTAAAATTGGCATGACAATAAACAGGACTGTTTTGCCAAAGCATTTTCAAGCATAAAGGCAAAGGCACACATTCCCCTCAGTCGGTTACGGAGAACGCAAACATTTGAGCGAGCATTGAGACATACAGATCGACTGCACTTAGGATGTTCGCAGTATCTACGTGGTCTGCGTCCTTCTTTCCCTTGATCCTTCTCTCTGTACCTGTTTTTATTCTCCTCCATGCGTCCTGTAGTGTTATTCATAGAGAGCTAACTATGCTACCCCGTTAGCTTGGTGACTCAAAAAGTGAATGAAAGCCACTGACCATGCGCTAAATTCTCCCATATCTGAAACCGTAGTTACCCAACGTAACCCTGCAAAGTTTCATTGAAAACTGAAACCCAAATTTCACTTGCGTGTGCACAAACTAACCTCAGAGTACATCCTTTTTCAACACGCTGAAAGGCAACGGTTCACCCCAATCAACTTTTGTCTTTAAAGTGACAAAATGGATTTTAAACAAATTCCCCAAAGCAGTTGTCCGTGACTCCCAGAGCAGACGATGAATTTTGTCCCGTTAAGTCTACAAACCAATGGCAATGCGGTCGCACGCCCCTAAAAGTGGTTAACGGGGGCTGCTCGCCCTGCTCTCGTTTTCTCTTTTCCATCCTCCATCCCTCTCTCCGGTTATCACCATCCCCTTTTGGATGGGCATGAATCTCTCTCCAACACCATCCTGGCTCATATAAAAATCTCCTGATTCAAATCTCAAATTTCGACTCTATGCCCAGTGGCCCCTGTGAACCCCTCCTCCCTCCCTCCCTCCCTCCCTCCCTCTCTTCCCTGTGACAGCCCGCCGTTCCCTCTGCTTATTTGGAACGTATTACATGGCCGCTGTTCGTTCTGCTTTCATCCCACGTTACTTCTGTTCATTCCCATGTCCTCGTAGCTCTCTGTCCCTGTTCCCGCTCTCCAGGCCTCCAGTGCCTCTGAGCTCCGCTGTGGAAAAAAAAATGGATTATTTTTAGATTGCTGTGTGTTTTTATGCTTGTCGGTCATTCCCCCTCTCCCTCTCCCTCCCACCTCTTTTTTCATTTTTTCTTCTCTTTTTGTAACTCTCTGTCTTTTCACTGTCTCTCGCACCATCTCCATCTCTCTCTCCGTCCCTCTCTCTCTCTCTCTTCATTTTTCTATATCAGATGATCAGATATGGTTTTTTTGTGTGTGTGTGTGTGACCTACTTATATAATACGTGTTGCCAAACCTTCATGAGGAAAAATGTGTTTGTGTGTTTCAGAATGACCTGCACCGGGCGATCCAGCGCACTCATTCTGCCATGTTCAACCAGGTCCTCATCCTCATCTGCACCCTGGTCTGCCTCATGTTCACCTGGTGGGTCCCAGTGAACGAGGGAGGGAGGGAGGGAGGGGGTGAGGGGGGTAAATGTGGGGTGGAGTGGGGTAAATGCTGGTAAGGCTGTCCTGGGCTACTGGTTACAGGAGAGAATATGTGGTGGATTGTCACTCTGTGCGTGTGTGTGTGTGTGCGTCTAGAGGTATGGAAAAAGGAATCTATTCCCCAGCACTGAAAATACGCCAACATAGTCACCATCTATAGGAATAATGGAGACAAATCCATTTGCTCCAACAGTCGGGGGATAGACTGCTAACCATCGCTGGGAAGGCCTTGGCCAAGGTCGTGCTGAGGAGACTGGTAGACTCTTTTATCTGAGCATACCATTTCTGAGTCACAATGTGGCAGGGAGCAACTTAAAGACCCGTTCATTGCACCTGTGGACCTATCAAAAGGATTTGACGCCGTCAAGAGAGATCTGCTGTGGGCTGTCCTCAAAGGAATGTGGTCGCCCACCCAAATACTTTGACATTATCCAGCAGTTTCCACTCGGGAAAGGATGGCTCGAGCGTACGTGGGCGGGAGGAAGTCAGAGCCCTTTAGTGTGCAGACTGGAGTCAGGCAGGGCTGTCTACTAGCTCCTGTTCTTTTCAACATCCTCCTCGTCTGTGTGACAAGTCTGCTTCACGGGGAGACGGAGCAGAAAAAGCAGGAGTTGCTGTGGACTTCAGACTCGACGGCAACATCGTTAATATCAGGAGGCTGCGGGCTACCGCCAAGCTCGCTCCTGGAGGAATCACAGAGCTTGTGTGCTGATGTTAACCCTGTTAATGCACCACTCCCGAGGCCCTCCGAGCCACCGTCACAGCCTGCAGACGAATGGGCCTCACGCTGAACACGCAGAAAACAGAGATCATTTGTCAACGGAACACCGGGTCGCTGTTCCCATCCCACAACGTTCCCAGCCCCGGGCTGCCGATCAGACACGGTCCCCGGCTTCAAGCGCCTCGGCGGCGCCGTAGCCAGTGGCTGTACCCTCGATGATGAAACCCAGAACCGTCCTAGGCAAGTCTCTTGTGTCCTTTGGCAGACTCTGAAAAAAAAGTTGGTGGGGTGGCAGAGAGCGTATAACGCACCATATTTTATCTGGTCGGATACGGTGTGCGCTGCCTGTCAAGGACGCGGTTCGAAACCCTTCTCTACCAGACCGGCCCTGGTCATCAACCCCGATCCGGGGGCGGCATTTGGCTGTCGTCCGCCCCAGGGGAAGGGGGGAGGGTGGGGTCCGCCGTGAAGCAATTAAGAGTCGCTCCAGAATGTGGGTGGGCGAATTCCGTCTCAAAGGAGTTTGCTGCCCTGGGAGAATTAGCTTGCCTCGTAGAGACGAGCGGCGGACCCGCGTGGGGAGGGTAAAGATAAATAAATAGAGGGTGTAATTGCCCACTAAATTGGGAGAAAAACGGGAAAAAATCTGAAACAAATGTATTTTTTATTTTATTTTAAAAACCGCGTTGGAGAGGTGCCGCACCAACCCCTTGAGAGTCGAAGGCCTTGCCGCCAGCCGCTCGCTCTGGCAGTCTCGCTGCATCGGGGGATTGTGAAGATGGAGGGGGCGGCGTACACGATGTCATCAGAGGAGAGACAGGCCCGCAGCTCGGCACCTGCACCACACAGTCGCATGTCCAGTCTGCAGCCGTAGCTGCACATCCAGAATAGGACAGCCACCAAACACGGAGAAAATGATAATATAATATATGCCATTTAGCGGACGCTTTTATCCAAAGTGACTTACAGCAGTGAATGCATACATTTTTCAGTATATTTGGTCCCAATGGGAATCGAGCCCACAACCTAAGCGCTGTCAGCACCGTGCTCTGCCTACTGAGCCACACAGAACCACAAGATGGTCATCATCGGACTCAATGGACAACCAGCAGTTAGCAAGCGTGTGTGTGTGTGTGTGTGTGTGCGCGCGTGTGTGTGTCTGTGTGTGTGAGAGAGAGTGAGCGGGTGTCTGTGTGTGCATGTATGTGTGATGTGAGAGTGAGCGAGTATGTGGATGTGTGTGTGTGTGCTTGTCTTTGTCAGTGATGTCTGTGCATGCGCATGTGTGTGTTTGTGTGAGAGAGAGAGAGAGAGAGAGAGTGAGTGAGTGTGTGTGCGCATTTGTGTGTGATGTGAGAGTGAGCGAGTGTGCGTCTTTATCATTGATGTTTGTGCATGCGCGTATGTGTGTGTGTGTGTGTGGGTGTGTGTGTGTATGTGTGTGGTGGGGGGTGATAGGAGAGACAGCTGACCTTTTCACCACTGACAGCTGAGTGTTGACTCAGACTAAGCCCTCAACGCTGAGCACACACACACACACACACACACACACACACACACACACACACACTCATTACATATGCACACATCTCTCAAACATACAAACTCTGGTAACTGTCTCTCCGTATTTCCTTTGTCTTCCCCTACCTCACCTCAATTCTTCTTGTCTCCTTTCTCCCACACCTCACCACTTGTTCTCTCTCTCGAAAGAAAAATAAGCTAACAAAAAACAACAGAAAATAATAATAATAAGTCTCTCTCTCTCTCTCTCTCTCTCTCTCTCTCTCTGTGTGTCTGTCTGTCTCTCTGTCTGTCAGTATCTGTGGCATTCAGCACCTGGAGCGTGCGGGGAATAACCTGACCCTGTTTGACTCTCTGTACTTCTGCGTGGTCACCTTCTCCACTGTCGGCTTCGGTGACGTCACCCCTCAAATCTGGCCGTCCCAGCTGCTGGTGGTCATCATGATCTGTGTGGCCCTCATCGTGCTGCCCATCCAGGTGAGAGACCACACCCTCTGATCCCACCCCCATCCAGGTGAGAGACCCTGACCTCTGAGCCTACCCCCATCCAGGTGAGACACCACACCCTCTGAGCCCACCCCCATCCGGGTGAGAGTCCAGTTGCGGCGTGCTTTACACCACTCCAGCCGACGCTTGGCATTGCGCATGGTGATGTGAGGCTTGTGTGCAGCTGCTCGGCCATGGAAACCCATTCCATTAAGCTCCCGACACACAGTTCTTGTGCTGATGGTGCTTCCAGAGGCAGTTTGGTACTCTGTAGTGAGTGATGCAGCAGATGATAGGCGATTTTTACGCACTTCAGCACTCGTCGGCCCCGCTCTGTGAGTTTGCGTGGTCTACCACTTCGTGGCCGAGCTGTTGTTGCTCCTAGGCGCTTCCACTCCACAATAATAGCACTTACAGTTGACCGGGGCACATCTAGTAGGGCAGAAATTTTACAAACTGACTTGTGGCAAAGGTGGCATCCTATGACAGTGCCGTGTTTAAAGTCACTGAGCTCTTTACGAACCATTCTGAATTCTAAATGTTTGTCTGTGGAGATTGCATGGCTATGTGCTGGATTTTATGCACCTGTTGGCAATGGGTGTGGCTGAAACACCTGAACTCAATAATTAGTAGGGGTGTCCACTGACTTTTGGCCATATAGTGTATCTGAAGGACCTACTACATTCCCAAGCACCCACCCACACAGTCTCAGATCCAAAGCCACCCCCAAACTCCAGATTCCCAGGACCAGACTCCACACCGCGGGTAACCATTCTTTCTGCACTGTTGACCCCCCGCCCAACCACCTTCAGCTCCCTCAAACACTCTCCTCATTCAAAACTGGACTCAAAACCCACAAAAACCCCCTCTTTTTTAGCCATGGATTTTTGTGATGTGTATTTCTTGGTCTCTCCTTTTGCAGTGTACTGTTGTTTATTTTTTCGAAATGTCTCCTTACACTCTGTGCAGCACTTTGAGATACTTGTTTGATTTGATTTGATTTGATCTTTATTTGTCTCGAACATAGAAGACATAGAAACAAGTTAAAAATGGTAAATAGTCTAACAAACTATTTCCATACAGTCCTAAAAAAGCAGCAGGAGGAAGTAAAACACTTATCCAGTCCTGCCCCTTCCTTACAATATTTTACATTATATGAAAATAAAATACAGTTTCTTTCTAAACCTAAGTTTGAAAAGCGCTTTATAAATAAAATGTATTGTTATTATTATTATTATTTTAGTAGTAGTACAACTGCACAACCCCACACCTACACCCCACTCATACCACACCCCCTAACTCCTGCTCAACGATCGTTAAACATATCCGGCCGGTTTGCTGTGACAGGCGCAGGGGGGTGGGTGGGTGGGTGGGCGGGTCTGGAAGGAGACAGCTCTAATGTCGGATGTGAAGGCTCCGCTGCACACGGATGGCGGTGGGGGCAGGGGGCGGGGGCGGGGGCGGGGGGTGCACGTTTGAGCCGGACAGGAAATGACACGCGCGCAGGCACTCTGTCTTTCATCTCTAAACACCCCTGACATTTACTGCCCCGCCCCCACACTCTGCATACATATTAGAGTCCCTATCCTGCCTGCTGGGGCACCTCAGAGATTACTGCCCCCTCCCTCCTCCCTTCCCTTCCTTCCTTCCTTCACCCAGTCCCCATCGTTAAAACATACAACCACACCCCCCGATCCTGCCTGTCCACCCCCCCCCCCCCCACCCCAATGCTGGCCAAACCGCACCCAGGGCCCCCACCACATCCCACAATCCTCTGCACACATTGTAGGGGTCTGGGTCTCTCCCCACCCTTTTTCTCTCTAATCTCTTCACCCCCCACATTTTTATTTTCGATTCAATTTTCATTTTACAAGGCGCTGTAATATGTTGGTGAAATCAGACAGAAGCAGAGGCAGGGGTGACAAGTGGCAACAACATATCATCGGCATTATCCCCATAGCAACCATGAGAGACTGCGGGTAACAGAGAGGGAATGATCCCCACAGCGTCCGATTACCATGACGATCTCAGAGAGGATGATCCCCGCAGCGTCCGATTACCATGACGATCTCAGAGAGGATGATCCCCCACAGTGTCCGATTACCATGACGATCTCAGAGAGGATGATCCCCACAGCGTCCGATTACCATTTGCATTACATTTACATTTTACATTTTACATTTTAAGCATTTAGCAGATGCTCTTATCAAGAGCGACTTACAAGATGTGCATAAATACATGGTAAGAACAATCATTCGGTTATTACCATGACGATCACAGAGAGGGAATGATCCCCATAGTGTCCGATAACCAGGAGAGACTGTGGATCGCAGAGAGGGGATTATCCTTATTTTTGTTTTAAATCAATTTTTTGTTGTTATTTATTTCCCTTTTCTTATTTATCCTGTTCTGTTTTATTGTTTTCAGCAGCGCTGGGTGACTCCTGTCATGCAAAAAAAAAAAAAAAGAAGGCATTTAAATCCTCGGAATCCTTTGAGGTTGACAGCTGTAAAAAAAAAAAACAACAGATCTGTCCCTTGCACCCTCAAATTATTATTTTTCAGCCCAATTACAATGTCTTTTTTGACACAATTTACTATTGCCAAGGCTTAAAAAATTCACTTTCTCAATGTCAATGTCTCTCTTTCTCTCTCTCTCTCTCTCCCCCAGTTTGAGCAGTTGGCTTTCCTGTGGATGGAGAGGCAGAAGTCTGGGGGGAACTACAGCCGGTACCGGGCCCAGACGGAGAAGCACGTGGTTCTGTGTGTGAGCTGCCTGAAGATCGACCTGCTCATGGACTTCCTCAACGAGTTCTACGCCCACCCCAGGCTGCAGGTCTGTCCCCATGGCAATGATCCGTCACCACAGCAACCGCACCGCACCGCGCCCCGCACCGCGCCCCAGGGCAGGCTCTAAGGCTTACACCCCTAAAGCTGACCCTGAGAGCTGTAACAGTACATTCAACTGACCCTGGGTCACTATTTTCTCAGGATTTGGACATTGTGAGTCTGCTTGTACAACCCTGGAGCCAGCTAAGGCTGATAAGCAGCCAGATTTGATGTGAGCACACATACAATAGTGTGTGTGCGTGCTTACAGTAGAAACTGTGTGTGTGTGTGTGTATGTGTGTGTGCTTACAGTAGAGTGTGTGTGTGTGTGTGTGTGTGTGCGCTTACAGTAAAGTATGTGTGTTTGTGTGTGTGTGTGTGTGTGTGTGTGTGTGTGTGTGTGTGTGTGTGTGTGTGTGTGTGTGTGTGTGTGTGTGTGTGTGTGTGTGTGTGTGTGTGTGTGTGTGTGTGTGTGTGTGTGTGTGTGTGTGTTACAGTAGAGTATGTGTGTGTGTGTGTACAGTAGAGTATGTGTGTGTGTGTGTGTGCTTACAGTAGAGTGTTTGTTCCCAGGAGGACAATTTGGTTTGACCAGAGATACGTTTAGGCCGCTTTATGACAGAAAACCCTTAAATGTGAAAAACGGGACAGGTGTGCGAGTACGTCTGCTGTCCACACACTGGCCTCAGGCACTTTTACACCCCTAAAGCTGACCCTGAGAGCTGTGAAAATAAATTAAACTGACCCAGGGTCAGTGTTTGCTCAGGGTTTGGACATTGTGATTTGATTTCAGACAGATGTTATGTGAGCATACTTACAATAGTGTGTGTGCGTGCTTACAGTAGAAACTGTGTGTGTGTGTGTGTGTGTGTACAGTATGAAACTGTATATGTGTGTGTGTGTGCGTGTGTGTGCACTTACAGTAGAAACTATGTGTTTGTGCATGTATGTGTGCGCTTACAGTAGAGTTTGTGTTTTGTTTTTTTAAAGATTTTGTTTCAGATTTTATCCCATTTTCTCCCAATTTAGTAGCCAATTAGACCCGCTATTTTATGTCAATCCCCCCCCTAGTAATGTGAGTTCGCTGCCGTGTGTCCTGTGCGACCGGTAGTGACTTAGGCGAGTAACGTCTCCTCCGAGACGGCACTCACCAGGCCGTCGACCGTAACCCGGTACTACAGGGCCACTCTTATGCAAGGCACTCCTGGCCAGATCCGACTCTGAGTGTCGTGTGGTCTCTGTGTGCCAGCTTAACATTGTAACCACTGGACCACGTGTGAGGCATGTGTTTGTTTTTGTGCTTACAGTAAAGTGTGTGTGTGTGTGTGTGTGTGTGTGTGTGTGTGTGTGTGTGTGTGTGTGTGTGTGCTTACAGTAGAGTGTGTGTTTGTGTGTGTGTGTGTGTGTGTGTGTGTGT
Source organism: Aldrovandia affinis (assembly GCA_029706075.1). Classification (NCBI taxonomy): domain Eukaryota; kingdom Metazoa; phylum Chordata; class Actinopteri; order Notacanthiformes; family Halosauridae; genus Aldrovandia; species Aldrovandia affinis. The sequence goes on along the minus strand of JAINUG010000370.1, from coordinate 448,400 downwards.
GTGTGTGTGTGTGTGTGTGTGTGCTTACAGTAGAGTGTGTGTTTATGTATGCAAGCTTACAGTGGAGTGTGTGTGTGTGTGCTTACAGTAGAGTGTGTGTTTATGTATGCAAGCTTACACTGGAGAGTGTGTGTGTGTGTGCACAGGACTACTACGTGGTGATCCTGTGTCCGGCGGAGATGGACGTGCAGGTACGTCGGGTGCTTCACATCCCCCTGTGGGCCCAGAGGGTCATCTACCTGCAGGGCTCCGCCCTCAAGGACCAGGACCTGATGAGGGCCAAGTGAGTGAGCACACAGATCCTCCACAGTGGCCAGATGCCTTTAGGCGTCTCACAAACGTGCCTGAACAGATGTGTCATCGCCGAGGGCTTAAACAAACTACTAAAACAAATACAAAAAATGTCAGGATACGGAGCATGTCTCTCCCCTCTCCTTCAGCCTGTCATTTTGGCGCATGTCCTTTGTTCTCTCTAACCGGACTAACCCCGCGCCCTCTTTCCCTGGTTTCTACCCGCCCCTGCTCTTCAACTAACCCGGTTCATGCCATGGCCCCGCCCCCTCTCCTGCGATTGGCCGCAGGATGGATGACGCGGAGGCCTGCTTCATCCTCAGTAACCGCTTTGAAGTGGACCGCATCGCTGCCGTAGGTCGCTTTGCCTCTCCTTCTGTCCGTTCTGTCGTTTCTGACGCTCTCCTCTGTCCCTCCGTCGCTCTCGCTCTTTCCACGCGCTCCTCTCCCTCCTGTCACGTCCTCTGTCTTTCTTCTTCTCTCGACTTTTTTCTCATCTTCTGTGTGGCTCAGTTGGTAGAGCACAGCATTGGCCTGCCTCCTCCCTCCTGGGGCCAGTGTCCATTCACTACTGTAAGTCGGTTTAGTTAAAAGTGTGCTAAATGGCATATATTATTATTATTATTATTATTATTATTCTGCCTCCTCCCTCCGGTCAGTTCCGTTACTTTTCGGTTTAGTTGTGTGTGTGCACTTGGTATGTACGTAATGTAACATTGCCTTGCGAGTGAAGGGGGGGAAACTCACTCACCTCAACCGTCACTAATGTGCAGCACCACCTGGCGGTTGCACGGCGGCCATTTTACAGTTCCCTCGCACAATTAAACTGGGGATGGTTTGGTGGCAGATTGAAAGGGCCACGCTGGGAATTTCACCAGGACACCGGGAAACTCTTTGTGATAAGTGCCAATTTTAGTGCTTTATTGGTACAATATATTTTAAAATGCATATTGCCAGAGCTTACATGTTTTTGTTTTTTTAGATATTTTTTATTATTTGGCTTTAATGACATTATCACAGATACAAACAGCAATACAATACCTACATCACTACAAGACGGACTACATTACAATACCAATATAGGACAAGACAAAGAACTCTACAATATCACAGCATAAGACAAATTACACTACAAACGGGGGGATAAATTAAAATGATTAAATTATATTAAACAAGAGGATATAGAATAAAAATGAAATAGACAACCAAGGATACATTACAATAGACAGACAATTAGTCACTTGTATTACCATATGACCTCCATCTCATCACAGTCTGTCCGCTGATTAGTATATTACCAAGTTGAAGAGGTAAGAATGATATGAAGGGAGCCCAGATTGTCTGGAGAGAACAGTTATCCTCCCTCAGTTGAGCTCTTAATCACTCAAGAGGGAGAATTTATAACATTTCACTATACCAGTGATTTATGGTGGGTGGGGAATCTTTGATTCAGTTTAATAGAATGCATTTTACGGGACACTAAAATTAGTTGGTTTTTTTTGCCAGATTTGCCTGCTCTGGAGGCAGGCTAATTGTGTGTCCCCTCATCCCCAAAAGGGAGAACCGGGGGTCCTCCAATATGCCTGCGTCACAAATATGCTCCAACTCATTTCTTATTGTTGCCCAGAAAGAATCAATAAAGGGACAGGTCCAGAATAAATGTGCAAATGTACCTTTTTGTTTTTGCACCTGGGACACATCGCAGAGAACTCACAGTTCTCTGCGATGTGTCCCAGGTGCAAAAACAAAAAGGTACATTTGCACATTTATTCTGGACGGGAGTTCTGTGGACCCGTTGAATCATTTTATATCGAGTTTCCCTGGCTCCATTACATGCCAGGATATTACCAGCATCTAGCATAGCGCTCGTCCGGGATCCGGTATCAGGGATGCTGCCTAACTCTCGCATCCACGCTTGAGCACCCCATTTGCATTTCCAATTACATTCGAATAAAGAAGTACCATAAAATGAATAAATAAAATGTTGGGGCCGTGATTTCTGAGACAGGAAGACGTCAACCGTAGTTTGAGCTGGGGTCCCAGCTGGGAAAATGACTTTAGAATTGATAAAGTGTCGGAGGTATCCGTAAAAGTGTGTGTTTGGGATGTCAAATTTTGACTGGATTTGAGGAACAAACCATTTTTTATCGAATACGTCAGAAATAAATTGCACGCCTTTTTTATGCCAGAAATAGAAGCAGCCATCAGTCAAACCTGCAGAGAATGCTCTATTCTCTACGAGGGGAATATAAGTGAGGAGGATAAGGTCCTTCTGCCAAATGGAAGGTCAAAATTGTGTTTTATTTGCCCTGGAAGCAAAATTGTTTTTTTTTTGTTTTTTTTAAATCGCTAGTCATTGTACTAATGATGGAATAAGGTGCAGTACACCGTGAATCTAAGCCGACCCAGGTAGAACATGGATCCTCACCAATCCATTCAGATATAATTTGTGCATGGCAAGCCCAATGGTAATACATTACATTTGGTAGGGCCACACCTCCTCTGGCGTAAGGTAATTGTAATTTCTGTATCTTGAGTATAGGTCTTTTTTTGTTCCAGACAAATTTAGAGAATTTTTTATTTAAACCATCTATTGACTTCTTAGTTGGGTATTATGGGAGCCTTTAAAGACGGTATAAAAGTCTGGATAATATGTTAATTTTAATACGATTACTCCTCCCTAACCAGGATATTGTCAAGTCCATCCACCCGTCAAGGTCGCCTTTGACTGCCCTCAGTATTGGTGAAAAATTCTAATTTGACAGATTTTTGAGTTTTGCTGATATGTTAACTCCAAGGTAACAGAATCCAGAAGTTGACAAACTAAACGGAAAATCTCTCAAGGCAGCATCTCAAGGTTTCCCCAAAGTTCCCTAGAGGCATTTATTAAAATGTACTTTATACCTGGAAAATGTAAAAATTAAAAGCTTACATGGTTAATTGTACAGCAATAGAACAGTTGAAAGAAAAAAGCTAACAAAAATAATAATATTAAATCTCTCTCTCTCTCTGTCACTCTCTCTCTTTCTTCTCTTTATCTCTCTCTCTCTCTCTCTCTCTCTCTCTCTCGCTCACTATCTCTTTATCTCTCTCTCTCTCTCTCTCTCTCTCTTTCTCTCTCTCTCTCTCTCTCACTATCTCTTTATCTCTCTCTCTCTCTGTTTTGATATTAAGCACAGCGTCACAGTGTTGGAGCCGAAAAGGTCAGATGACTAAGGCAGCAGTAAGAGGCCATGACCAATTGTTACTGGGGCTAATGGTTGTGATTTTTTAAGCTAATGGCCTGTCTCTCCTCCTCTCCTCCTCTCCCCCTCTCCCTCTCTCCCTCTCTCCCCTCTCTCCCTCACTCCCTCAGGACCACCAGACCATCCTGAGAGCGTGGGCGGTGAAGGACTTCGCCCCGAACTGTCCCCTCTACGTCCAGATCCTCAAACCCGAGAGCAAGTTTCACGTCAAATTTGCAGGTCAGAGAAACAAGGGCAGGGTTTGTAACGAGCGCGATAGCCCCAGTTCACAGTCATTCGCAGCCCTGCGCAGATCACCAGCGGTAGTGTCAGGACTGGAGGCCAGACCCTGGAGCCACACCCGCGCACCGGAACCCGAGCATCGCGGCAGGACCAGCCGCCCAGCGGCCCAATTAAACCCAGCAGCCCAATTAAACCCAGCGGCCCAATTAAACCCGCGTCCCGTTCACGCAAACGACAGCGACGCGACGGCGTAACAAGCCCGCAGGGCTGAAGGGCAGCACAGTCGCGGGCCCGTGACCCGGAGGGACCACGGGTTTGAATCCCAGGTTCAGCCCCTGGAGAGAGCAGCGCTTTAGCAGGACTGGACGCGAACCCAGGCGCCGTTTGGTGGCACAGGCCCGTTTCCCGCCTCCGCGTTCCCCACGCGCGCGCCCGACGCCGCCGCGGCCTCGACAGGTGGCACGTGTCGCCCAGTGCCCAGCGGCAGATGCGAGCACTCTCTCATTCACGCCCAGTTAGCGGGTTAATGATGCGCACGGTCCGTGTGAATGGCGGACTGTATCGCCACGGTGCAGTAAAATGAGACGTTTGATTACCGGCGGGGGGGGGGGGTTCTGGAAGGGTCCTTGATTGTCTCGCTGATTTCCAGTCCCCATGTTATTATAGTTGACTCCTGTGTTCAGCGCTGATTGCCCGCACGGCCGAGGCATGTCAGTAGACACACGCACGCGCACACACACACACACACACACACACGCGCGCACATGCATGAGCACAAAGCGACCCGCTGATTTCAATTAGCGCTGCTGAGATATTGGCGGTGGAGATGTGATTACTCTGTACCGGGGGGGTGAGTTCACAGGGCCGTGCGCTCTACCGCAGGAGAAAGAAACGCAAACGCAGTCTTGGGAGGGGAAAGAAAAACACAATTACTAGCCCTCTCTCCTGCCTGGGATGTTCTTGCCCCAGTCCGGGGTGGTAATTGCTTTCTGTGTTCGCCTACAGCGCTGAGGAGTGCTGTCCATCAGGGGGGCTTGTGTATGTGTGTGTTGTTTGCGTACGGATGTAAATGTTGTGCAGTGTGCGTGTATTTACATTTGCGATACAATATTTTGTAATACTTTTTAGCGCACGTCTTCGATCTTAGAGCGACGCCAGCGCTGTGCTGCCGCCGGTCTTCGGCAGAGCGAGGCGTTTGTTCATATCCGCTGGAAGAGAACGGAGCCACAGTTTGCTTTGTCGGCGGTAATTGCGGGAGATGGGAAGATGCGCATTGCGGGAGAGATAAGGAGGTCTTTACAGATCCACGTCTTTCTCTCGCTGGATCAATGAACTCATGATCGGAGTTAGCGCGCCTTCTTCCCTGCCTCTAATGAGTTTACTACAATGTGGCTGTTGTTATGCACAAACAAACAAAGCACAACACCACACATCACCACACACACATTAGCAGGTGAGCCTGCCTGTAGGTGAGGCACCCGCACCTCTCCCGCTGTGGGAGGCAACAGGAACACCTGACAGCAGCCAACAGGGAGGCGCAGCCCTCTCCACTCCTCCCAGTGTCACACACACACACACAGTCACGCCCACACACTCACATACACAGGCACACCCACAGGCACATGCAAAGACACGGACAAACAGACAGAGACACGCCGACATGCACGCGTCTATTTAAAAGACCGAACTGACTGTTGCCGTCGGCCAATGACACTTTCAGCCTCATTATGTAATTCTCGAAATAACCTGCTTTACAGAAGCTGAGTTTTTACACACTCGCAAAGCGCTAATGGCTATTTCACTTCAACCTCGACTTTATTATTTCGAGTAGGATGATGTGGATGTAATGAACCTCGCCAAGCACTTGGGGAAAAGAGGACTTAGCACTGCCGGCTGTGATACAAATGAGCGGAGCATCTCATAGTAGCTTCGCTTGAGCGAATGCTTAATGTACAGGTAACTGCCAAAATCAAGAAAACGCCCGAGTAAAGGAAGGGATCTCGCATTTCTGTCATGGTGTGGGGTGCATTTTCCTGCCCTGGTTTAGGCCCACGCATCCCCTTAGAGGGCAAGGTGAACGGAAATAAATACAAAGAAATACAAAGTGATCGCCTTCATCCAATGGTGAAGCATTTCTGTCCT
>JAINUG010000370.1:405000-437500 GCA_029706075.1 Aldrovandia affinis | reverse complement strand
AGGGCGGGGCCAGCTCTGCAGACCAATGGCAACGCACCTACAGACGCTGCTCAGCCAATGAGGTGCATCACATTCGCCTGGAGGAGAGCAAGTTTTTTGGGGAGTACCAGGGCAAGAGCTTTACCTTCGCCTCCTTCCACGCCCACAAGAAGTGAGATATTTACACACATGCGCGCACACACACATATGTAAGTACACACACACACAAACACACACACACACACATATGTAAGTACACACACACATAAACACACACACACACACACACACATATGTAATTACACACACACACACATATATATGTAAGTACACACACACACACACACACACACACACACACACATAAATATGCAAGTGCACACACACACACACACATACATGTAAGTACACACATACACACACACATACAGTATATGTAAGTACACACACACACACACCTACACACATATGTAAGCACACACACACCTACACAAATACGTAAGTACACACACACACATATGCAAGTACACACACACTCACACACACACACACACTCACACACACACACACACACACACACACACACACACACACACACACACACACACACACACACCCACTCCCATCTCTGTGGTGCAGGTACGGGGTGTGTCTGATCGGGGTGCGCAGGCTGGACACGGCCAACATCCTGCTGAACCCGGGGCCGTGCCACATCATGGGCGGCTCGGACACCTGCTTCTACATCAACATCTCCAAGGAGGAGAACTCGGCCTTCGTCAGGGGCCACCGCGAGACCATGCGGGGCCCGGGAAGGGGGGCCGGAAGCGGGATGCCCCAAACCATCTACCACGGCCTGACCCGCCTGCCCGTACACAGCATCATCGCCAGCATGGGTCAGATAAACACTGTGTCAGATCAGCACACTGTCTCATTAGATCAACACACTCACATGTCACTTTGTCCCTTGTCAGATAAACACTCACTGTGTCAGATAAACACTCACTGTGTCAGATCAGCACACTGTCTGCATTAGATCAACACACTCACTGTGTAACGTTAACACACTCACTGTGTCAGATAAACACACTCGCTGTGTCAGATAAACACTCACTGTGTCAGATAAACACTCACTGTGTCAGATCAGCACACTGTCTGCATTAGATCAACACACTCACTGTGTAACATTAACACACTCACTGTGTCAGATAAACACTCACTGTGTCAGATAAACACACTCGCTGTGTCAGATAAACACTCACTGTGTCAGATAAACACACTCGTGTGTAACATTAACACTGCATTAACACACTCACTGTGTCAGATCAACACACTCACTGTGTAACGTTAACACACTCACTGTGTCAGATAAACACACTCGCTGTGTCAGATAAACACTCACTGTGTCAGATCGATACACACACTGACTGCATTAGATCAACACACTCACTGTGTAACGTTAACGCACTCACTGTGTCACATAAACACATTCCCTGTTTCACATTACATGTAACACACTGACTGCTGTGTCAGATAAACACTCAGGCCCATTTTTAGTCCAAATTGTAACATTAACACACTCACTGTGTAACATGTCCAAATATGTGTCAGATAAACACACTCAGTGTATGCTCACTGCTATCAACACACCGTTGTTGTAAATGAGAATTTGTTCATTAGATCAACACACTTAACTTTCACTGTGTCACATAAACACATTCCCTGTAAAGAACACTGACTGCGTACCAGGCCCATTAAATAAACACAAATGAATAAATACACTGAACGCAGCCCAATCCTGCACACTCCTCAACACTGTTTCAGCCTCGGCCGCAATAACAAACTCCAGCATATTGACAAAGAACGATATTAAAAGTGCCACACTGAATATGTGTGAGTAATACCGCGGGACAGGCTGATACAGGCTGGCTGGGGCGCCGCGGCGGCATTCCAGAGCCTCGCGCGGCGGAGACTCGGAATGGCATAAATATGGAAACGGAATTACCCATAAATAAATCAGCAGAGAGGCAGATGGAAGGAGCGGAAATGCAGAACTGATTACAGGGAGAAAGGCAAACAACATTATCATCATTAAATACGCATGCAAATACGTCAAATTAAATTCGTTTGTTGCTGCATTAGCGAGAATTTCCACACTGTGACAAGTTTGCCCCACCCCTCCCGGTGACAATTAGCGGAAATTAATTATTCGCCGAGTGGCATCAATATTCGGTCCAGCGATATAACAAGCCGGGATCGCACGTTGCCGGGCTGTTCTGCTTCACCCGTGCGCTGCCGATACAGGCAGACTCACAATCGCTCACGGGAGCGGTGAGACAGGGAATACCCTGCCGACGGGTACCCTCCCTGTCTGAGCGACTCCGCGGCCAATTCCAAAGAAATCAGGAACAGGTCGAGAACGGGGGCCTCGGAAAACAGAAAGAAATCAGGAACAGGTCGAAACGGAGGGGGCCTCGGATAGCGGCGCTTAACGTGTGAGCTGCCTTGACTGGCGCTCGCGGTGTGAGATGCCTACTGTGCCAGACCGTAGGAAACTGACCGGGAGCCCTGATCAGGGGCGGCGATTGGCTCTCTCTGCCCCAGGGGGAGGGGGGGGGGAGGGTGAGCCGGCACAAACTCGCCGGGAAGCGCGAAGGTTGTCTCCAGAAGTAGGTGGTCGAGTTCCGTCTTGGAGGAGGCGGGTCATTGCTGGCCTCGGGGAATTGGCTTGACCAAAATAAATAGAGGGTATAATTGGCCACTAAATTGGGAGGAAAACAGGAAAAAAAAACCTGAAACAAAATTAAAAATTAAAAAAAAAAAAAGATCAGCTCTCTGAGGCCTTCATTTACAGCTCACCAGTGGATGCTCATTGGCTGTTTCCCAACCTCAGGCCTGTCTCTGTCCCCTCCCCTTCAGGAACGGTTGCTATGGATCTGCAGGACTCCAGCGACAGCAGCCCGGACAGCTCCGGGGGCGGGGCCGGCGGCTCTGGGGGTGGAGAATGGGGGCGGGTCTGAGGCGAGGGGCGGAAACACCTTGGCCCTGCCGGCGATGGCCGACTCAGTCAAGGAGAGGAGGCACAGCATCGCTCCGGTCCTGGAGCTGGTGGACGGGGTCAACAGCCCGACCTTTGACCTGCTGGGCGACCAATCAGAGGACGAGGGGGGTGAGGAGGGCGAGGAGGGCGGCGACTCAGGCGGCACGGATCACTGGTGGGGGGGGCACTGCGAGTGAGTATTGTGTGTGTGGGGGGTTAGTGTGGAGCTGTGTTGGTGCCCAGGTTTAACAGTATCCTTCTGTGTGTGTGTGTGTGTGTGTGTGTGTGCAGGTGGGTCAAGGGTTATCCCCTTAACTCTCCCTACATTGGCAGCTCCCCCACTCTGTGCCACCTGCTGCAGGAGAGGATGCCCTTCTGCTGCGTGCGTCTGGACAAGGTGAGAGCCCACTCACCTGCCCTGCTCCCCACAGCCACTCGCCAAACACAACCATCGAAACGCCCTTCGTCATATCACTATCTCCCTCTCTCCTCCCTCGTTCCTCCCTCTGTCCACCCTCGCTCCCTTTTCTCTCTCTCTGTGCCCTTGTTCCCTCTCTCCTCTCCCCTCCATCCTTTCCTCTTTCCCTCCTGTCTCCTCCCTCCTTCCCTTCCCTCCTCCTCCTCTCTCTTCTTCCCTCCGCTCTCTTCCTCCTCTCTCCTCCCCTCTGTCCTCTCCTCCTCCCTCTTGCTCTAACTCTCTCCTTCCCCCTCTCTCCTCCCTCTTCCTCTAACTCTCTCCTTCCCCCCCTTCTCCTCCCTCTTTCTCTTTCTCCTCCCTCATGCTCAAACTCTCTCTTCTCTCTCTCCTCTCCCTCTCTCCTCCCCTCTCTCTCTCCTCCCTTCCTCTCTCCTCCCTCTCTCTCTCTCTCCTCCCTCTCTCTCTCTCCCTCTCTCCTCCCTCCCTCTCCTCTCTCTCTCTCTCTCCTCCTCCTCCCTCTCCTCTCTCCTCTCTCTCTCTCTCCTCCCTCCCTCTCCTCCTCCTCTCCCTCTCTCTCCTCCCTCTCTTCTCCTCCTCCTCTCCCTCTCTCTCTCTCCTCCTCCTCCTCTCTCTCCCTCTCTCCTCTCCCTCCCTCCTCCTCTCTCCTCCCTCGTGCTCTAACTCTCTCCTCTCTCTCTCTCACTCCTCCTCCCTCCTCCCACTCTCCTCTCCCTCCTTCCCCCTCCTCCTCCTCCCCTGGCCTGTCACCATGTCCCTCCTCCCTCTCCTCTCTCTCTCTCTCCCTCAGGCCTCCTCACCTGTCCCTTGTGAAGATGCTCTCCTCTCTCTCTCCTCCCACAGGCCTGTCACCATGTCCCTTGTCTCTCGACCTCTCCTCTCTCTCTCCCTCAGGCCTGTCACCTCCCTCCCTTGTGAAGATGCTCTCCTCTCTCTCTCTCCCTCAGGCCTGTCACCATGTCCCTTGTGAAGATGCTCTCCTCTCTCTCTCTCTCCAGGCCTGTCACCATGTCCCTTGTGAAGATGCTCTCCTCTCTCTCTCTCTCTCTCAGGCCTGTCACCATGTCCCTTGTGAAGATGCTCTCCTCTCTCTCTCTCCTCAGGCCTGTCAGGCCTGTCACCATGTCCCTTGTGAAGATGCTCTCCTCTCTCTCTCTCTCTCCCACAGGCCTGTCACCATGTCCCTTGTGAAGACGCTCGCTCCTACGGCTTTAAGAACCGTCTGATCATCGTGTCGGCGGAGAGCGCGGGGAACGGCCTGTACAACTTCATCGTCCCGCTGCGGGCCTACTACCGCCCCCGCAAGGACCTCAACCCCATCGTCCTGCTGCTGGAGAGCCCGTGAGTCCCCTCGGGGGGCGGGGCCTGACCGGGCGGGGCCTGGCGGGGCGGGGCAGGGCGCATTGCGTTACAGATTCACCCCAGGGTTATTAAACATTGTTGTTCTAAGTCACGACACGTTATACACACATTTGACTAGAATGATACATATGCGGTGCAAGAAATATATTTCAAAAATAGTCCAATTGAAACGTAACTGAAGCCTCTCTCCGCTCTCTCTTTCATCCATTTCCTTCTCTTTCTTTCTCACTCTCTCTGTCTCTCTCTTTCTCTCTCTCTCTCTCTCTCTCTCTCTCTCTCTCTCTCTCTCTCTCTCTCTCTCTCACTCTCTTGTACTCCATCCATGTCTTTCTTTCTCTTTCTTTCTTTCTCTTCATTCAATTCAGTTCAATATGCTTTATTGTCACAACAAAAAGTACAATTGCATTGCCTCTCTCTCTCTCCCTCAGACCTGAGGCCCACTTCCTGGAGGCCATATGCTGGTTCCCCATGGTCTTCTACACTGTGGGCTCCATCGACAAGTACGAGAGCTAGAGACGTGCCCTCACTTACACCTGCAGCTTCCACACGTGTAGCTGCTCACACAGCTCCTCTTCCATGCCCACAGCTGCTCTACATACACACAGCTGGTTCTCCATGCCTACAGCTGCTCTAGCATGGCGCTGACATGCCTACAGCTTAGGTTCTGGGACCGTATTGGGACCCCCCCCCACGTCACCCCCTCTACTCTCCTCTCTGCACTGGCTCCCCATCGCAGCACACATCAGATTCAAATCACTGGTGCTTGCTTTTCAAGCAGCTAGAGGGACTGCTCTCCCCTACCTCCAGTCACTCATCACTCCCTACACCCCAGCCAGACCCCTCCGCCCTGCCTCCTCTGGTAAACTGACTGTCCCATCCCTCCGGGCGCCTGGCAGCCACTCCCTCGCGGTCTCGCCTCTTCTCTGTCCTGACCCCTTGGTGGTGGAACAACCTTCCGCAATCGGTCAGGACCACGGAATCACTTGCGATCTTCCGCAAGAGACTCAAAACCCACCAGACTTTTCAGACTCCACTACCACTGAACTCTGTACATCTATCTAATTGTCATCACCACTGCCTGCTTACTCCACTGTATAAAAAATCACTCCAAAATCAAAAATTGCCTTTTCCTTCCCAGTGTTACAGGTATGGTACGCAGATGTCTGCAATGATGTTTATCGCTGTATTACTGCACTGATCTCTTGCGTGAACTATGATTGTTCCTACCATGTGTTAATGCATATCTTGTAAGTCGCTTCTGGATAAGAGCATCTGCTAAATGCTTAAAGTGTAAATATAAATGTAAATGTATATACTGAAAAATGTATGCATTCATTAGTAGCTAAGTGGCTTTGGATAAAAGCGTCTGCTAAATGGCATATATTATATTATATATATGACCTTGGCAAACCTCTCACACTCTTAAGTTTGTCATGTTCTCTGATCCCATCTCTCTCTCTCTCTCCTCTCTCTCTCCCTCTCTCCTTCCTCCCGTCCTGTGCCTGCAGCCTGGACAGTCTGCTTCGCTGCGGCGTGACGTTTGCCGACACCATGGTGGTGGTGGACAAGGAGAGCTCCATGATCGCCGAGGAGGACTACATGGCCGACGCCAAGACCATCGTCAACGTGCAGACGCTGTACAGGTGAGACCTCCGCCCTGCCCGCCTAGTGTGTGAGCGTGTGTGTGTGTGCGTGAGTGTGAGTGTATGTAAATGTGAGTGGAAGAGGAGCTGTGTGTATGTAGAGCAGCTGTAGGCATGGAAGAGGAGCTGTGTGTATATAGAGCAGCTGTAGGCATGGAAGAGGAGCTGTGTGCATGTAGAGCAGCTGTAGGCATGGAAGAGGAGCTGTGTGAGCAGCTACACGTGTGGAAGCTGCAGGTTAAGTGAGGGCACGTCTCTAGCTCTCGTACTTGTCGATGGAGCCCACAGTGTAGAAGACCATGGGGAACCAGCATATCGCCTCCAGGAAGTGGGCCTCAGGTCTGAGGGAGAGAGAGAGAGAGAGGCAATGCAATTGTACTTTTTGTCGTGACAATAAAGCTTATTGAATTGAATCGTATTGAGAGAGAGAGAAAGAAAGAGAAAGACATGGATGGAGTACAAGAGAGCGATGGAGACAGAGAGAGAGAGAGAGAGAGAGAGTATTTGTGAATGTGAGTGTGACTGTGTGTGAATGTGAGTGTGTGAGTGTGTGTGAATGTAAATGCGAGTGTAAGTGTGTGGGAACACGTGTGTAAGTGTGAGTGTGTGTGAATGTGAGTGTGAGTGTATGCAAATGTGAGTGTGAGTGTGTGTGAGCATGTGTGAATGCATGTGTGTGTATGCGTGTGAGTGTGTGTGAATGTGAGTGTGAGTGTGTGTAAATGCATGTGTGTGTGTGTGTGAATGCGTGTGCGTGTTGTGAATGTGTGTGTGAGTGTGAGTGTGTGTAAACACTAGGGGTGTAACGGTACACAAAAATGGTGGTTCTCTGTGGCTCAGTTGGTAGAGCACAGCGTTGGCAACGCTTAGGTTGTGTGTTCAATCCCCACTGGGGCCACATATACTGAAAATGTATGCATTCACTACTGTAAGTCGCTTTGGATAAAAGCGTCTGCTAAATGGCATATATATAAAAATGACGGTTTGGTACGTACCTCGGTTTTGAAGTCATGGTTCGGTAAGTTTTTGGAACAGCAGGGGAAAAAAGAAACGCAAAACATAAAATTGCTTTTCATTTATTATGACATTTGTAAACAGTGGCTAATTGGCCATTATTTACTGAACAAAGTAAGGCACATATTTTTCTTTCTTCAATTAAAAACATTTGCGATGAAATGGAAGGTCTGGCTTCTCATTTGCATTCACCATACTGACTACGAGGCTGGGCTGTGCGAAATTAATCTCTCTGGCTCAGCCATAAACATGCGTGGGCTGAACGTACAACATCCAGCCCTTTGCGCAAGTTATATCTTTGGGGGAGCTCAGAGTTTTGAATTAAGTTCCGCACGTGCGTTAGTGGTGAAAGCAGGATTGCATTCATTCACAGCGTGTACCGTACCGAAAGTCCTGTACAGAACGGTTCGGTACCAATATGTGTACTGTTACACCCCTAGTACATGTGTGTGAATGTGTGTGTGAGTGTGAGTGTGTGTGAATGCATGTGATTGTGAGTGGGTGTAAATGTGTGAGTGTGTGAATGCATGTGTGAGTGTGAGTGTGTGTGAATGCGTGTGTGAGCGTGAAGTGAGTGTGAATGTGTGTATGAGCATGAGCGTGTGTGCATGTGAGTGTGTGTCTCGACCACTTTCTTTCAGCGGTTCTCCGTGGCTCTGTGGTAGAGCATGGCATTGGCAACGCTTAGGTTGTGGGTTCAATTCCCCACCGGGGCCACATACACTGAAAAATTTACGCATTCACTACTGTAAGTCGCTTTGGATAAAAGCGTCTGCTAAATGACATACATTATATTACTCTCCTTTCTGTTGCAGGCTGTTTCCAGCTCTCAGCATCATCACGGAGCTGACTCATCCCGCTAACATGCGCTTCATGCAGTTCAAGGTGAAGGACCATTATTCCCTGGCCTTGTCCAAACTGGAGAAGGTGAGAGCGACACAGCCGCACCATTACACCCCATGACCTTTAGACCATTCGAGCAACAGATACCAATGCTGTCACTGTCACCTCAGACTGCTCACTGGTACCTTTAATATACGGCCTCTGTGGTCTCTGAACTCCACAGTCCACCAGCTGAACTGCACAGAAATGTAGCCAGAGGGAGTTTGTGGTACAATAAGACCAGAGGAGTGTAGCTGTAGTACAATAAGACCAGAGGAGTAAGACCAGAGGAGTATACTTGTAGTACAATAAGACCAGAGGAGTGTAGCTGTAGTACAATAAGACCAGAGGAGTGTAGCTGTAGTACAATAAGACCAGAGGAGTGTAGCTGTAGTCCAATAAGACCAGAGGAGTGTAGCTGTAGTACAATAAGACCAGAGGAGTGTAGCTGTGGTACAATAAGACCAGAACAAACCCAGAGGAGTGTAGCTCAACTGGACCATGCTGTGGTACTCCAAACCCGGACAACAACACACTACAGCCAGTTACATGTCACCCTGTGGGGCTGCTGGCCGGAGTCAGCACTGTTGCAGTCAAGGGTTCGATACCAGACTGGGGGAGTGTAGAGTGAGTGCTTTAGCAGGTCCACGTAGAAAGCGCATTTCGATAGAAAGCAATGCGTTGTCCACCAGCGACAGCAGCATCTCATTCCCACTGTAATTAGATGTCAGTTCTAGAGGTCGATAACAGACAGGGGTAGCTCAGCTGTACACTCCCGACTGGCCAATTTGAATGCGTTTCGCGCAAAAGAAACGACCTTCTTCCTCCGCTGATGTATTGCGCCTTTGCCGGATGACCGAATCGTGATAATGGGCACAGTGCATTTCTGCTCGCTCGTACGTGCCGAGATTACCATCTGGGAAAATGCAATTGCGAGATTTTTGTCACCCCCTCTTTATCACCGCGCGGTGTCTCGATCCCTCAGGCGCTGGAATTATTGCTTGGTGACATCACGGCACGTGGTTAAAGCGAGAGGGCTCCAGGGGGGGAGAGAGAGAGTGCGCGCGTTGTCAGGGGAGCGAGTGCGCCGCTGAAACCAGTCCCCCTTTTTTCCCCCTTTCTCCTCTTGGTTCCCGCCGGCCCTGCAGAAGGAGAGGGAGAAGGGCTCGAACCTGGTCTTCATGTTCCGCCTGCCCTTCGCGGCAGGGAAGGTGTTCAGCGTCAGCATGCTGGACACGTTGCTCTACCAGGTGACTTTGACCTCTGACCCGCCCCCGAAAGCATGCAGAGAACACTTTGCCGCTCCTTTGTACGCTTGATATTGATTTTTGGACCCTTACCGTCGACCCCTGACCCTTAATGAAACCAGACAGGACCTCTCGACAGCATGAGTCTGATTCCTCCCTTTTATCTGTGTGTGTGTGTGTGTGTGTGTGTGTGTGTGTGTGTCAGTCCTTCGTCAAAGACTACATGATCTCCATCACCAGGCTTCTACTGGGGCTGGATTCAACACCGGGATCAGGGTTCCTCTGTACGGTGAGTCACACACACACACACACACATTTTAACAATTTATTTATGTCCACATAAAGAAAAGCATACAAGGACACAAATACTGAAGGTGCAGTAAAGTTGCATTCACAGAATCATGGCACAGATCTTCAAGATACAAAACAAAACACATCACTTATGGGTATAAGGAGCAGCGTCTCCGCCATATATGGCGGCTGCCAATGATAGCAGAGACAGCACAATATTTAGCTAGCCTTTTAGCCCCCTTTTTGGGCATCCCAAGTTGTTGAAACCCTCTAACGACCAACCTGTGAGTATGTCCTAGGCTGCCAAATATGAAAACGGATAGTCTGCACCTATAGCCTAGCTCTGAGATGGTATTTAGGAGTGGTTGGTATTTAATGACCTTGGTCATAAAGGCTTCCTCTAGGCTAGGGTCAAAGGTGCAGGCTATCTCTAATACAGACACTTCTCTGGCCTCTTCATTAACAACAACAACATCTGGTGTATTGGCAGACAACTGTGTAAAAATGTCTAGGTTACTATCACAGAGATGGAACATGGAAGGATTGACACGGGAATGTTTGTACATTCTCACTGAAGAAGATAAATGGTTTGATATATCCTTCACTATGAGGTCCACTATTCTGTCGTGATGTGCTATGTACATTCCTTTGTAAGCATAACAGCCATTCAAGATGTGTGACATTGTTTCAGTGACCTGTTCTGTGGTGTGATGTAAGCACACACACTCTCACTCACACACACACACACACACACTGACACACACACACACAAACATGCACACACACACACACACACACGCACATGCACATTGACACACACACACACACAACATGCACATTGACATACACACACACTCACACACACACACACACACACACACAAACATGCAAATTCATATACACACACACGCTCACTTGCATACACACACACGCACACTCACATGCATGCACACACACTCTCTCTCTCACACACACACACACACACACGCATGCACACTCACATGCAGGGAAATGAAGGTTTGAGGATGATGATGGTCAGGGTTGCTGTGTTGCTCAGATGAAGATCACGGAGGAGGACCTGTGGATCCGGAACTACGGCCGTCTGTACCAGAAGCTCTGCTCCTCAACCGGGGACATTCCCATCGGCATCTACCGCACCGAGTCCCGGACACTGCCCGTGTCAGAGGTACTCTGCAAACACACACACACACACGCACGCACGCATGCACACACACACACACATGCACACATGCACTCACACACACACACACATACACACACACAGACAGAGTCCCACATGATACCTGTGTCAGAGGTACCATGCACACACACACACACACACACACACACACACACACACACACACACACACAGACACAGACATAGACACACTTCCAGACAAACACACAGGCAAAAACACACACATACACACACACACACACACACAGAGTCCCACACGCTACCTCGGAGTCATAGGTAACCTACACCCACGCACACACTCCCTCGCTAGCAAAGAGTCCGGCATGCTCCCTGTGTCAGAGGTAAGCGGCCGTCTGGCCCACCCCGTAGGTGCATGTTAATACCGACTCCATCCGTAAACACCTCAATCAATAAGTCCTTATTGGCCCTGGCAGCTAATTCACTGTGCATCTGGGCTTCTCTTCAGCTGAGTACTCCAGTACTGTTTTCGGTGTTGAATTTCCATTCTATCACATGTGCCCATGGCAACCTTTTCCGTGATATCCGCACATTCGTTTGTAAAGTCATGAACGTCCAATCTCGTGTGAAATTCGTTCACTGCCCCCGGCCACTCTTCGTCAGATTTAAAATCCTCATTTCCCATTCTCTCCTGACTCACGTTATTTTTCACTGTCGGAACAGTGAAGCTAGAATAAAAATGGTCTATTCTCTGAATCCAGTAGCCTTAACAGTCAAATGCCCTTGTTTAAAGTTCAGCGCTCTGAATACTGAACACAAGTTGTATTACACATTAAAACCCCTCACTTATCCTACATGTAAACTATATTTATTTGATTTAATATAATAATCACTACACAGGATACCAATTATCAATTAAATCTCCGAATTCGTTGATAGGTAGAGCAATCTGGTGGATCAACCTTCATCAAAATATACAACTGATAATTAAATTAAAAACTAACAGCTGGTTTATTCAGTTACAACAGTTAGACAAAATATTCAACGTCCAATCTACAGATGTAGGTTCAACTACCTTAACAAATACTAAATTGGAACCTCCAATATGTAGGGTTTAGTTCTGCCTTCTCACATATGGAACATTTATTTCCGTTTGACAACTAAGGTGAAGCTTGGAGGTAGTAACTGCTGTATCTAGCCAATAGTGAACCCACCACTCTCAGGAAAAAATTATCGCTACCATTTCACAAGCTTGCTCGTCCTACGTCAAGCTCCGCTCTCATCTGGCCGCGACCTGAAAGACGTAAATTCCAAACTGGATAGCCCCAACAATTATCACCCACATGGAAATAAACATTCAATTGGATATTCCGGCTTAACAAATACTAAATTCTAGACATAAAATTGACATGTAACAATCACCAAAGAGATGAAATGGAAGAAAGTTATATCAAACCAAGCTTGTCTCTCTCCAAATACAAACACATGCAGCCAAGGTGTTAGCTGACACCAGATCTTCCAAGAGAAAAAGGAAAAAGAAACGTGTAGATTTCCACCCCCAATCTAAGCATCGTGTCACCAACAGGTCACACTTTAAGTATTAAGGGAGGGGGTGGGGGTTGGTTCACTCCCTTCTTAGCCCATAATTTACGATTTGGGGGAAGCTCCAGCACAAGCCAGGTTCAGACCCCCTTTTTATATTTTTGTTTTGGGTCACTTACAACCGCAAGATATCTTTTCAAGGTTGCCATTGATATGCTCCTCTCGCCTCGAGAATCGTGGCGATATCAAACATCACTAGGGCCTGGGGAAGCCAGCTTAGTTTAAACAGAGGTGTTGGTTGAGCTGATATTTGGAGAGGCATAATATGCTCAAGAGCGTTGCTACCAAGTGACGAGGCCAATCATACCATGTTGACCTCTGCTTTAATCTGGCGGGCCATAATTATTTTCTCCATGATCCATCATTTCCAGCTCATAGGTATAACCCTGAAGTTGTGGGGTGTGGCACTGGTTCACCACCGCTACATACCCAAGTGCCCTGGCTTCACTCACAGAGCCATAAACCCGCAAACATGGCCAATCTGTCTGCCTTTGTGACCTTTTCCAAAAGGCACCTTCCCACAGCCCTGCCACTACATTAATCCCGGTGCTGACACAAGCCCAAGGTTTCCTCCGTGACCTGTTTAGCCCTTCTCACCTGTTACAGGTGTCCAACAAGGTGTAGTCCTGGACAAATTCCCAACCAAGACAATATATATGCGTACATACAATTCATTCATTCCCTCCCTCCTCGCCTCTACACGGTGTATCTGAGGTGCAGTGAGTTTGTACTGGCGCACTATGGCCACCGTCGCGTTCGCCCAGGTGGGTGCCGCACACTGGTGGGTGGGTGGTTGATGTGAGTTGCCCCTATCGTCATTGTAAAGCGCTTTGGGTTCCCTGAAAAGCGCAGTATAAATCCGATGTTCAATTCAGTTCAATTTCAATTCACTGCACTGCACTAACAAACGAACAAACTAAAGTGACTCACTGTGAAGTTACATTACATTACATTACAGGCATTTAGCAGACGCTCTTATCCAGAGTGACTTACAGTTTACATTTCTTTACAATCCATTTATACAGCTGGGTATTAACTGAAGCAATTCAGGTTAAGTACCTTGCTTAAGGGTACAACGGCAGTGTCCCCACCTGGGGATTGAACCTGCAACCTTAACGTTACAAGCCCAGTTCCCTAACCATTATACCACACTGCCGCCAGTGATGGCATCAAGTTGTCCCAAGTGAAGTGATGGATGATGATGAGACCAGTTCATTTATTTCGCTGCGCGAGCTGTCGATTGTTTTTTTACATTTATTTTGAGTGGCGTCTCCCAGTCCCAGGTGTCCATCAACGTGGAGGAAGTGAAGTGAAGAGGATGATGTCAGGGAGCCGCGATTGACGAGCCCCTCCTGTTTCGGGCGGGGCCTCACCGTAACTCCACCTCCTCAGAGCCGCCCCCCACCTGCTCCTCCTCCTCCTCCTCCTCGGACCACCCCCTGCTGAGGCGTAAGAGCATGCAGTGGGCGCGGCGGCTGAGCCGCAAGGGCGGGCGGGGCTCGGGCGGGGCCAAGGGCGCGGGCAGCGCGGCCGAGAGGATCAGCCAGCAGAGGCTCACGCTGTTCCGCCGCTCCGAGAGGCAGGAGCTCAACGCCCTGGTGCGCACGCGCATGAAGCACCTGGGCCTCTCCCCCTCCGCATACAGTGAGTGTGTGTGTGTGTGTGTGTCTGTGTGTCTGTGTGTGCGTACATATTTCAGTGCTGTGACTGTGTGTGTGTGTGTGTGTGTGTGTGTCTGTGTGTGTGCGTACATATTTCAGTGCTGTGACTGTGTGCGTGTGTCTGTGTGTGCGTACATATTTCAGTGCTGTGTCTGTGTGTGTGCGTACATATTTCAGTGCTGTGACTGTGTGCGTGTGTCTGTGTGTGCTTACATATTTCAGTGCTGTGTCTGTGTGTGCGTACATATTTCAGTGCTGTGACTGTGTGCGTGTGTCTGTGTGTGTCTGTATGTGTGTCTGTGAGTGTGTGTGTGTGTGTGTGTGTGTGTGTGTGTGTGTGTGTGCGTACATATTTCAGTGCTGTGACTGTGTGTGTGTGTCTGTGTGTGTGCGTACATATTTCAGTGCTGTGACTGTGTGTGTGTGTGTCTGTGTATGTGTGTGTGCGTACATATTTCAGTGCTGTGACTGTGTGTGTGTGTCTGTGTGTGTGTGTGTGTGTACATATTTCAGTGCTGTGACTGTGTGTGTGTGTCTGTGTGTGCGTACATATTTCAGTGCTGTGACTGTGTGTGTGTGTCTGTACATATTTCAGTGCTGTGACTGTGTGTGTGTTTGTGTGTGCGTACATATTTCAGTGCTGTGACTGTGTGCGTGTGTCTGTGTGTGCGTACATATTTCAGTGCTGTGACTGTGTGTGTGTGTCTGTGTGTGCGTACATATTTCAGTGCTGTGACTGTGTGCGTGTGTCTGTGTGTGCGTACATATTTCAGTGCTGTGTCTGTGTGTGTGCGTACATATTTCAGTGCTGTGTCTGCGTGTGCGTACATATTTCAGTGCTGTGACTGTGTGTGTGTGTCTGTGTGTGCGTACATATTTCAGTGCTGTGACTGTGTGTGTGTGTGTGTGTGTATATATATATACTGTATGTCAGCGCTGTGACTGTGTGTTTGTGTGAGCGAGAGAGAGAGAGTATGTGTGTGTATATATCAATGCTGTGTCTGTGTGTGTGTGTGAGAGTGTGTGTGTATATATCAGTGCTGTGTGTGTGTGTGTGTTTGTGTGTGAGCAAGAGAGAGAGAGAGTATGTGTGTGTGTGTATATATCAGTGCTGTGACTGTTTGTGTGTGTGTGTGTATATATATATCAGTGCTGTGAGTATGTGTGTGTGTGTGTGTGTTTGAGAGAGAGAGAGAGATTGTGTGTGTGTGTGTATATATCAGTGCTGTGACTGTGACTGTGTGTGTGTGTGTTTGAGAGAATGTATGTGTGACTGTATGTGTGTGTGTGTGTGTGTGTGTGTGTGTTTGAGAGAGGGTATGTGTGTGTATATATATATGTCAGTGCTGTGACTGTGTGTGTGTGTTTGCGTTTGTGTTTATGAGTGTTTTGGGGGCTGGCGGGTGCACCTGTATGTGTGTGCTCATTCAGAGGAGGAAGACAGTCAGGTTTCTGCACTCCCACAGCTGAAACTGACTGTAAGAAGTCTGTCTGTCTGCCTGTGTGTTAGAGGACAGGGATTGGAGGAAAGGCTTTTGTATCTCCGTATTGTTGATGTGATTCACATTCCTCTTACTGCTTCATGTCATGTGTTTGTCTGGCTCATCGTGTCTTTGCTGCCCCCTAGTGAATGTCTGCTTGCTTAGTATCTGTATGCGAGTCTGCCTCACTGTGTCTGACACAGTACTCGGTACGTCTGTATGTTTGCAGTTGAGTGGGTGTATGTGTGGGTGGGTGTCTATGTGTGGGTCTGAGATTTTGCGTAATGTGTTCTGTTCTTTCTCTCAACCAGATCTATTTTCATCTCCCTCCCACCCTCTTTCCTCTCTGTCTCTCTCTCTCTC
Organism: Aldrovandia affinis; assembly: GCA_029706075.1. Classification (NCBI taxonomy): domain Eukaryota; kingdom Metazoa; phylum Chordata; class Actinopteri; order Notacanthiformes; family Halosauridae; genus Aldrovandia; species Aldrovandia affinis. Next base: position 421,344 of record JAINUG010000370.1, on the reverse strand, counting down.
TCTCCTCTCTACATCTCTTTCCTCCTTCCTCTCTCTCTCCCCCTCCGATCAGCAAATCCCCCTCCTCTGTCCTGCTCTCCCGTGCGCTCACACTTCCTGTGTCTTATGTTGTACTTCCTGTGTCACCTGTTGTGCTTCCTGTGTCAGATGGGGTGACAGACCAGGGCAACACGCTGTCCTATATCCTCATCAACCCCTCCCCCGACACCCGACTGGAGCTGCACGATGTCGTGTGAGTACATGCTGCTCTCCGCTGCTCTACACCAAGCGACAGCCCCCTCTCGGTAGCCCCCTCTCTGCTCAGAATAAGTCTGCGCGCCAGACTCCAGTGCCGACATCCACCCGAAAGGGGTTTTGTTCCACAGGACTGCGGGGGCAGCAGATCTAAGGTCGCCCGAGGAGTCGATAGGGATGCTCTCGTGCGATTAGACGAGGACAGACCCACTGACCGATACCCACCCTCCCTCCCTCCCTCCCCCGGGGCGACACTACGCCGTATTACGCACCGCCCTGCGAAAAGCAGAGCAGCTTTAGAGGCGTCCTGTTCAGACTAGCGCTGAGTCTCGCAGGTGGTCAACTGCCCCTCGCTCGGCGCGGTCTCTGAGAGTGTGTGGCGCCACCCGTGGAGACTGTTAGCTGCGACATCATTACCATGCTGTCATAAAAGCAGAACGCGTGTGTGGCGTCCCGTGTAGAGGGCGTGTGTGTGTGTGTATGTATGTGTGCGTGTACATTTATGGACGCATATGTGTGTGTGTCTGTGTGTGTGTGGGGGGGGGGGATTGATTGAACATGTCTCTGGTCGTCTGTGAGTTTTAGTGATTGTGTGTGATTGTGTGTGGTTGTGTGTGTGTGTGCATGTGTACATTTATGGACGCGTGTGTGTGTGTGTGTGTGTGTGTGTGTGTGTGTGTGGGGAGGTGATTGAACATGCCTCTGGTCGTCTGTGATTTTCAGTGATTGTGTGTGTGTGTGTGTGTGTGTGTGTGTGTGTATGGGGGTGTGTGTGTGTGTGTGTGTGTGTGTGTGTGTGTGTGTGTGTGTGTGTGTGTGTGTGTGTGTGTGTGGGGGGGTGATTGAACATGCCTCTGGTCGTCTGTGAGTTTCACTGATTGTGTGTGGTTGTGTGACACCCCCTGCAGGTACCTGGTCCGGCCCGACCCACTCTCCCTCGTGTCCGGTGCCGGGGTCAACCAAAAGTCCGGCGGGGGCCTGCGGTTCGACACGCACCTGTGAGTGACGGACCCCCGAAACGCTGCGAATGACAGAAATGTCCACAGACAGACGACAGCAGGAGGAGGAGGAGGCAGAAGGCCGCCGGAGGAGAGAGAGAGAGACGAGGCGACGCCGGGAGGAGAGAGGACCTCGGGGGGCTCCTTTTATTGTGCACAGAAAAATGACCAGTCCATTCCTTTCCCCCGGAGCGACGGACGGACGGACACGTTTGCCACATTTTACAAAGATCCGTTCAGTCATGTTTGTGCCTGTGTGTTCTTCGCTGTGTCCACGTCACCGAGTGTGTGTTCCGCATGCCGGCCAGTGCATGCATCTGTCTGCGTGTGCACGGTGTGTGTGTGTGTGTGTGTGTGCGTCGTGCGCGTATGTGTGTATGCATGCGTTTGTGTGGCTGTGCGTGCGTGCGTGCGTGTGTGTGTGTGCATGCATCAAAAGCGAATCACTGCCATGATTATTTGACTGCCAAATGAACACTTTGCCAAATGGTTTGGGGAGGGGATGGGTTCCTGTTCTGTTTCGTAAGCGCCGAGTGTGAATTCGCCAAGAGGACCACAATGACAATAAAGCCGTGTGACATGGGAACGTGTGTCTGACTGCTGCAGTTCAGAGGAGCGCACTCTGAGAGAGAGAGAGAGGAGAGGGGGAGGGAGAGAGAGAGAGGAGAGAGAGAGGGGGGAGGAAGAGAGAGAGAGAGAGAGAGAGGGAGAGAGAGAGAGAGAGGGACAGAGAGAGGGAGGAAGAGAGAGAGAGAGAGAGAGAGAGAGAGGGGAGGAGGAGAGAGAGAGAGAGAGAGAGAGGAAGAGAGAGAGAGAGAGAGGGGGAGGAAGAGAGAGAGAGAGAGAGAGGGGAGGGAGGGAGAGAGAGAGAGAGAGAGAGAGAGAGAGAGAGAAGGAGGGAGAGGAGGGAGAGAGAGGGAGAGGGAGGGAGAGAGAGAGAGAGAGAGGGAGGGAGGGAGGGAGGGAGAGAGAGAGGAGAGGGAGAGAGAGAGAGAGAGAGAGAGAGAGAGATTGAAGTGCTTGGGGAGGCACAGTGTGTCTTTGTGGATCTCAACATTTTTCAGCAGGAAAGACTTTTCTTCGGCTGCTCTTCCGCATTGTTTGTCTCCTCACTGTACGATCGGCAGAATATCGAACGAGGTTGCTGTGAAAACGATGAACATATGTACATATTAAAGATGAAGTAAAACCAACTTTTGTTAATGTCATGATCTGTGCCATGGGATACGTGGGTCTCACACATCGGACCTGGGATATGTGACCCGTCTCTCTCACACAACGCCACATTGCTAACCTGTCTCACACGATGCTACTATTTTAGACTCACTTGCGCGCACACTCTCTCACACACACTCTCACACACACTCTCACACACACACACACACACACACACACACACACACACACACACACACACACACACACACACACTCACACACACTCACACACACACACACACACACACTCACACTCACACACTCACACACACACACACTCACACACACACAGATCCTTGCTGCATCACGGGTGTGGTGCAGCCGGTTGAGTTGTGGCAGGAGGGGGCTGGGTTCAGCCACAGTGCAGCAGCCACTCTCAACAGCGATGCGCTCAGACCATGTCTGTCTGTCACCAAGGCGATCGGGAGCGGAGCGGGATGTGCCTTCAGGCTGTCCTATGGAGAGCTTGTGACAATCATTTTTTCTTTTGTAATGTCTCGTTTTTTTTGTTATTTATTCCTGCATCAATTAAATCAATGGCCAAGTAAGTGTTCTGTGACCTTGTAATTACAAGAGGAACTTTTTCACACTTCATTTAGAACAATGTAATGATTCATCGATCCCAATGAAACGTAGTCTATAAAATATGAAGTGCATTCGAAGCTTATTTTAATATGTTAGCCAGCATTAACGCAAGACGAAAAACGTACACACGGCCGCACGTCAGCTTGCTCTTACTATTTAAGTTTAGTAAGTTAGTTTCAAATATGGATAATTTTAGGTTTTAGGTCCAAGCCTCCAATTTTAGGTCCAAGCTTTTAAGTGTAACAAGACTTTGTTTTTACTCGATTCTCTCTCTTGCTTTCTATTTCTCAGTCTGCCTCTCGCTCTTGCCCTATTTCTCTATCTTTCTCCATCTCTGTCTCTCTTTCATTAAATGCATTGGGTCAGGAGTTGTGTGTCTGTATCATTGTGTTATGTGTTGTCTCTCAGGGGTCAGGAGTTGTGTGTCTGTGTCATTGTGTTATGTGTTGTCTCAGGGGTCAGGAGTTGTGTGTGTCTGTAATGTGTTATGTGTTGTCTCTCAGGGTCAGGAGTTGTGTGTGTCTGTAATGTGTTATGTGTTGTCTCTCAGGGGTCAGGAGTTGTGTGTGTCTGTAATGTGTTATGTCTCTCAGGGGTCAGGAGTTGTGTGTGTCTGTAATGTGTTATGTGTTGTCTCTCAGGGGTCAGGAGTTGTGTGTGTCTGTAATGTGTTATGTGTTGTCTCTCAGGGTCAGGAGTTGTGTGTCTGTAATGTGTTATGTGTTGTCTCTCAGGGTCAGGAGTTGTGTGTGTCTGTAATGTGTTATGTCTCTCAGGGGTCAGGAGTTGTGTGTGTCTGTAATGTGTTATGTGTTGTCTCTCAGTGGGGTCAGGAGTTGTGTGTGTCTGTAATGTGTTATGTGTTGTCTCTCAGTTCAGGAGTTGTGTGTAATGTGTTGTCTCTCAGGGGTCAGGAGTTGTGTGTGTCTGTAATGTGTTATTGTCTCTCAGGGGTCAGGAGTTGTGTGTGTCTGTAATGTGATATGTCTCTCAGGGGTCAGGAGTTGTGTGTGTCTGTAATGTGATATGTCTCTCGGGGTCAGGAGTTGTGTCTGTAGGAGTCTGGGGTCAGGAGTGTGTCTGTAATGTGTTATGTGTTGTCTCTCAGGGGTCAGGAGTTGTGTGTGTCTGTAATGTGTTATGTCTCTCAGGGTCAGTAGTTGTGTGTGTCTGTAATGTGTTATGTCTCTCAGGGGTCAGGAGTTGTGTGTGTCTGTAATGTGTTATGTGTTATCTCTCAGGGTCAGGAGTTGTGTGTGTCTGTAATGTGTTATGTCTCTCAGGGTCAGGAGTTGTGTGTCTGTAATGTGTTATGTCTCTCAGGGTCAGGAGTTGTGTGTGTCTGTAATGTGTTATGTCTCTCAGGGGTCAGTAGTTGTGTGTGTCTGTAATGTGTTATGTCTCTCGGGGTCAGTAGTTGTGTGTGTCTGTAATGTGATATGTCTCTCAGGGGTCAGGAGTTGTGTGTGTCTGTAATGTGTTATGTCTCTCAGGGTCAGGAGTTGTGTGTGTCTGTAATGTGTTATGTCTCTCAGGGGTCAGGAGTTGTGTGTGTCTGTAATGTGTTATGTCTCTCAGGGGTCAGGAGTTGTGTGTGTGTAATGTGTTATGTCTCTCAGGGGTCAGGAGTTGTGTGTGTCTGTAATGTGTTATGTCTCTCAGGGGTCAGGAGTTGTGTGTGTCTGTAATGTGTTATGTCTCTCAGGGGTCAGGAGTTGTGTGTGTCTGTAATGTGTTATGTCTCTCAGGGTCAGGAGTTGTGTGTGTCTGTAATGTGTTATGTCTCTCAGGGGTCACAGCTGATGTCTCTCTGTGTGCTGCAGCCTTGGCCAGTGGCCTCACAGATGTGCCCTGCAGCGAGGCGGCCATCATCCACGTCTCCTACCTTTTATGGCAGCCGTAGCCAAGCCACACTTCTGTCATTACTGCACGCTGCCTGTGCATCAGGCAGAGAGCACACAACCACACAGACTCCCACAGGTCACGGAATAAAGGACCTTACATCTGTTTCTGCAAACAAAAAATAATAATAATGATAATGATAATATAAGTGTTTAAAAAAATAAAAAAAACAAGAACAGGGGCCTCGGATAGCGTAGCAGTCTAGAGCACTCGCTTTGACTGTTGCCTTGCCAGTATGAGCTGCCTATTGCGGTCGCGGTTCGAAACCCAATCAGGGGCGGCGTTTGTCTGTCCGCCCCAGGGGGAGTGGGGTAGGGTGACCCGGCACAAACTCGCCTGGAAGCACAAAGGGTGTCTCCAGAAAAGGGGGGGCGAGTTCCGTCTCGGAGGAGGCGGATCATCGCTGGCCTCGGGGAATTAGCTTGACCTGGAGGACGGGTGGCGAGTTCGTGGGGGAGGGCGAATCTAAATAAATAGAGGATATAATTGGCCACTAAATTGGGAGAAAAACTGGAAAAAGGGAGAACAAATTTAATTAAATTAAAAAACAAGAACACTGTACACAGCATTATCAAATCAAATACAGACCCTGACATAATTCAAAGCATAATTCACCAACAGGGAAACCCAACTGCAGTAAATATGGGCCATGTTATTATCATAGTAATTATGTATTATGTATTCTAGTAATTATATATTTTGTACAACGTATTATAGTAATCAATGGACTCTCGGCGAGCTTCGATTATGTACACTTGTGTGCCAGCTGGCAAAGATTGATGTAATGAGCACAGGGCATTATAATCTATTATATTTAATCCAATATTCCATTTGATAAACTACATAACAAAATACTCATTCCCATAACCCAGCTGTGTATGACAGACAGGTAACTGCCAAAATAAAAGCAACACTTTGGTAACCTGGGGGAACACTCAAACGGAAAGAGGTTAGAACCCCTACACGCCGGTACCCGCCTTGGCATCCCCCGATGGACACTCGTGGTACTGCACCAGTATAAATGATCGCTCGTTTACTGAAATGTTTCTCTTATTTTGGCAGTTACCTGTACTAGGAAAATACAACTGGCATCAGTCTTTTGCTAAATCGCGCCCTCTAGTGTTGAAACAATAGCGCTACCTAACACTGCTCACCAGCTCTAGAACTATGTGACTGTGGAGGAACATCATTTCAGACATAGAAGTCGAATACCCCATCAAGTCTATTTTTTTGTTTGTCATTTTAATTGAATAATACAGGAAACATATTGTGTTGAAATCAATTCACTGTAATCATATGATCAATGAAAGTATTAACGAGTATATTCTTGACGTTTAAGCACTTGCAAACGACCATGCTGCTATGTGATGAGATATGCTCCGTGAGCCCCGTACCCTGGCTCAGATGGTATGGTTCAGAAAACATGATCAAGCCCGGTCCACGCCAGAGTCGGCTCTGGCTGGGAGTGCCACCAGGGGCGGAAATTGGCTGTCCGCCCCAGGGAGGGGGGAGGAAAGCCGACAAGACGTTCTCTGGAGTGGCTATGGGGTGCCAGATTTACGGTCGACAGCATGACAAGTGCCGTCTCGGAGGAGACGATACTTCGCCTTTGTCACTGCACGTCACAGGGCTACGGCAGCAAACTACGAGGGAGGGGATTGACCTAAGAATAGCGTGAGTAATTGGCTACCAAACTGGGAGGAAAAAAAATGTAATTAAAAAAAGAAAACATGATCAAGCGTTTAGATTAATAATGTTGCCCCAATACCACCCCTGTTGTGACATCATCCAAATATATAAGGTTTTCAAAACCTAAAACCGGGACAGAAAAATAAATAGCCTATCAATACAGTGTTGTTCCTCAACAGGTCGATTGTCAGTGCACATGTTTCAAAGTGTACATACGTTGTGCTACCAATTAACTGGCTCAGGGTCTGTTTATTGCGTTTTCTTCATTGGTTAAAAACCATAAGCGGGGCAATAGGCCTGATCCCGGACCAGTTGTTGAGGACAGAATGTAATCACGCTTGCTGTGAAGCACGTAAGGTTGTCTCCAGAAAGGGGGTCAGTGAGTTCCGTCTCGAAGGAGGCGGATCATGGCCGGCCTCGGAGCGTAGCTTGCCCGTAGAGACGGGCGGCGAGTTCGTGGGGGGAGGGTTAATCGAAATACATAGAGGGTATAATTGGCTTACAAATTGGGGAGAAAAACAGGGGAAAATTCTGGAACAATTTTTGGTACTAGGATAGGACAAATGTGTGACGGTCAGAGTAATTGTCCGATAGCCTGATTGCATGACTAACGGACATTAATTGTGTGACTCATTTGAGAAGAGAAGACATCGTTATACCTCAGGAGCCATTTCAGTGCATTATTTTGGTGTGCATTCTCATTTCTCACAAGCATTCAAACATGGTATTTTCAACCTTTTTTTTTAAACTAGAGAACAAAAAGATATAAAGAATAGGCCAATATGGGACAATCGGCCTACCTGCTCAACTAAAGCGGCATTGGCCTTTAAAAAAGCCATAAACAAACTCTACCTGCTGTCACACCAAGAAAGATGTAAATATGACATATTTGGGGGCATTTCCTCATTCGTATGACTCACGTATTAAATTTAAATCCCCTTATTGAATGTGCCTTTTGTATTGCATTTATTTTGAAACTCAGTTTGAGAATCGTATTCTTGCGCTTTCCCTCAATGCCCCCTAGTGGTGGAACAAACTCCCTGCAACCATCGGACCAGCACAATCTGAAATTCTGCTGCTGACTCATAACCCAGCTGTCTATTCCCGGATCCTGGCACCTCATCTTCCCTCCCCCAGGGCTATATTTAGCGTTACAGATTAATGTTGAGCACTGCGTGTTTGCAAAAAAAAAAAAAGCTATAAAAAGCTTTTTCATGTTTTTTTGACCAACAGTAACAGAATAAAACATCATACGGTAAGCCTGTTTTGGCCAACAGAATAAAGACAGACTTATTTATTATTACCACTTTTTAAATTTATTTCATAATAACTTTGATTCGATTAATATACTGAACACTTTAACTCATCCAACTAGTCCATTGTTCACACTACATTTAAATGCACAATGTGCGTGATGTCATGCCCGTGATGTCACACCCGTGATGTCACGCCCGTGATGTCACGCCCGTGATGTCACGCCCGTGATGTCGCCCCCCCGCTCACCAGGTGGCGCTGTTCCACACGGCCACTTTCACGGGGCAGATCTTGAGGGGGTCGGGGTTGTTGCCGTTGATGTTCGCCCCGGGGCAGAAGAAGGGGAACATGGGCTCGTCGAAGCGGTCGCTGAAGGTGTACACGGTCGTCATGGCCACGGGGTCGGAGAAGGCCACCTGGCCTGCCTCGTAGTCCAGCTGCACCCGCACCCTCCGCAGCGGGCCGTCGAGCGCCAGCTGGGTGCGCGGCGTCGTCATGGCGACGTACTCGCCCTCGCAGTGCGACACGGTCCAGAAGCCGCCGTCGGGGCTGCCCGAGATGCGGCCCTTCCTGCTGGTGGACTCCTTGACCACGCCCAGCACCCAGTCCTCCTTGTCGCCCACGTCCACCTCCCAGGCGTGCCGGCCGGCGGCGAAGCCCTCGGCGCCCAGGACGAACACGAAGTGGTCGAAGCGCTCGGGGTTGTCGGGGACGTCCTGCACCGCGCCGCTGTTGGCCACGCTGGTCAGGTCGTCGGACAGCGAGAGCCAGGCGTAGGCCGTGTTCGGGTCCAGGATCACGGGGGCTGGGGGGGACGGGGGGGGCAGGTTGGGAAGTCACATGCATTTACATTTACATTACAGGCATTTAGCAGACGCTCTTATCCAGAGCGACTTACACGGTTTACATTTCTTTACACATGATCCGTTTATATTTACTGAAGCAATTCAGGTTAAGTACCTTGCTCAAGGGTACAACAGCAGTGCCCCCACCTGGGGATTGAACCAGCAACCTCTGAGTTACAAGCCCAGTTCCCTAACCATTACACTACATGCTGCCAGCCACATAAAATAAGAACACTGACTAGGGCTGTCACATCCATCCATCCATCCATTATCTAAGCCGCTTATTCCTGGTCAGGATTGCAGGGGGCTGGAGCCTATCCCAGCATGCATTGGGTGAGAGGCAAGAATACATCCTGGACAGATCTCCAATCCATCGCAGGGCACACACACCATTCACTCACACACTCATACCTACGGGCAATTTAGACTCTCCAATTAGCCTAACGTGCATGTCTTTGGACTGTGGGAGGAAACCGGAGTACCCGGAGGAAACCCACACGGACACGGGGAGAACATGCAAACTCCACACAGAAAGGCCCTGGCCTGGATTTGAACCCGGGACCTTCTTGCTGTGCAGCAACAGGGCTATCCACTGCACCACCGTGCTGCCCGGGGGCTATCACATTGTATTTGAAAATCGATTCGATTCGACATTTAAAAAACGTATCTTTTAATGTAATGTGTCAAGAAGCTAACCAAAATGGCGAGAGACTGGCATTGCTAATAGACATTTTTAATGTATCCTCTTATGAGTAGCCTACCATATTCTCTGCTTTTTTTTTTTTGCAAGATGTTTGCCTTAACATCTTGTGTTTATGACAGTATAATGTTTGTATCCATATTTTCCACTTTGCACAAATAAATTCTACCATGTGCACCATTACACTCGAAACCATTTCCTGATGTTGGCAGCCATTTCTCTGAATATCGAACATGATTGTTTTTGTTAAAGTGACAGCCCTAACCCTGACTAAGGGTCGACAAATATACACCACGTTCATGTAACAGCCCGCAGCGAGTTTCAAACCGAGGGATCTCGATGCAGCAAGAGAGCGATTTAGCCCGCTGAGCTAAAGACTCAAGTCCCTAACTCTGGGAACTAATCACACTCTTATCCACGTCACTTTCTGTAGCGGACACTCACATACCAGAGCTCATCTGGCCCAGAGTGGAGTTCACTGAAGACATTAAGTTGTTATTCCGATATATATCGATTACCTACATCTATATCTATCTATTAGCATTCATTTTCTTTGTAGATGCCTTCATGCAGGATAAACTTACATATTTTTCCATAATCACACATAATCAAACGGTTGCTAAAAGACACACAGACATGCATGCATGCATAGGTCAAGTATACTTTTAATACTGTTAGTACTGTTTTTCTTTTTCAATGCTGTCCTGTCCTAAAATGATTTTATTTCATTGCATTTGCATTGTCTTGTCCAATATCTATGTGTAGGCTTATTCACTTTTAAAAGCCCAACTAGGGACAAACATTGAAAATTAGCGCAAACTACAAATGTTTTGATACAGGGCATCAGCGAGTTGTTAATGCAATGTGTCTATCCTTTTTGCATCTGTCCCTACTCAAATAAACATTAAATAAATAAATATCTTTCATGCTGGCTTACTCAGCTTTAGGTACACGCAGCTGGGTCCCTGCTATAAGCAGTTCAGATTAAGCACCGTAAGGGAACAGAGGCTGTGCCTCCCATGTGATTTGAACCTGCAGCTACCATGCTACCCATGAGCTACAAATCGAAGGGGTGACCTTTGAACCCAACAAACCCAACAACCCAACAACCCCAACCCCTGTACTCACTGTATTGAACGGTCGCCAGCATCTTCTCCCAGACCCTGTACTTCAGGTTGCCCAGGTGTTTGGCCACGTCCATCAGAACCCCAGGGAGCTGGTCCAGATCCTGAACAGGGCACTGGGCCCTGTAATGACACGGGTCAGTGCTGCTACGGGCTTGGGTTCAGGGGTCAGGGTTCAGGGGTCAGCACTGCTATGTGTTTGGATTCAGAAGTCAGGGCTAATGGGGCCTCCCGGGTGGTCTAGTGGTTACAACGTTCGACGCTGGCCACCGCGACCGGGGTTCAATTCCACCGGCCGGCGCCAGTCGGCTCTGCGGTTGACCTCCCTGCCCCAGGGAGGGGGGAGGGATGAAAGCCCAAGGAAAGACTCGCTGCATATATGAGAGGTCATGCGTCGGTGACAGGCTTCGGCCTAGGCGGGCACTGGCTCAAAGGAGGCAGTGCAGTGCTCGCTACTGGCTGGACTACGGCAGTGAGTTCTCACATATGAGGGAGGGGGAAAATTGGCACGAAAAAGAGGGAGAGGGAATTGGATACTAAATGTGGGGGGGAAATGGGGAAAAAAACTGTAAAAAGAATACATTTTAAATAAAGAAATGTTAAAAATAGTCAGTACTGACATGTGTTTGGATGAGTGCTGATATGTGTTTAAGTCACTGCTGATGTTTACATACCTTTTTTTTGTGTTCTTGTAGTTCTGGAGGGGGGGAAGAAAGAAAGAAAATGGTTGTTTTTCAGCCTAACATGGCTACCAAACCAAGGCCTATCTGTAAAGAGGTGTTTATGAGAGCTCTTTTTTCTACTCCTGGATCAGAACAGTTGGGGGGCGTGGCCATGGGCTGGCCTAGGAATACTATTGGAGGTGCCTGGATGACATCATCATTCCGTCATGAGCATCCGCCCCATTGTGGGCGTTCAGCTCAACATTCTACAATATCCGTCACAAGTTCAAGTCAGGTAACATTCTGCTAACCTATTTTTATACACAATTCTTTAATTTCTCCAAATTTGGAATGATCAATCGCAGGAAGCTAGCAGAAAGTTAAATATCCTGCCTGTACGTGTAATTGCACATTTGCATTGTAAATATTAAAATGACCCATTGATCATTATCAAACCGTCAATGATGAACACTTGCTTTTTTTTTTGAGGGCAGGCAAAACTGGTTTTAATTGCATATGAATGAAAAACTCTGTAAAAACGCTAGTGGCACGAGGAATCTACATTGATTAGCTTAGCTAGCAACCCGTGAGCCAACTGGATGTTTTCTTTTTACAAAACTGACCAATAACATTCGCCATTACCCGAAGCGAGCTACAGGACAGGTTTGACCTCCGTTAACCCCGTCTCACCTGCAGGAAGAGGACGTCATTGGTGGCGATCTCGCTGTCGACGGCGATGACGGCGTGGGACAGGGACAGGATCTCGCGCGTGATGTTCTGCGTCCTCTTCTTCACGAGCAGCGTCTTCCTCTCCTGCTCATCCTTCAGTGCCGCCAGCCTGGCCGCCTCCTCCACCCGCAGGAAGGCATGGAGCTGCTCAAACTCCTCCTTGATGCGCTGCTCCGCCCGCTGGGTTTGGCTCTGGCACACGGCGAGGGGAAGGGGGAGGGGGAGGGGGAGAAGCAGTGAAATTCTGGGAAGGGGTACGGGGGGGTGGGGGGTACAGAACCGCTGAGCTCAAAACCCTCCTTTCTCTAGAGGGCCTATATTGGGAACAGGGGCAATTGTAGGATTTGACCTTTAGGGGGGCTCAGCCCTCAATGAGAATGTGATATGTACACATGCAAAGCACAAGCCTACATTTCTAATTAATTTACTGTTACATTCCCAAAAACAAAAACACCACAATGGTGGTCGCTCTCAAAATTGAAATACCCACTCTCTATCTGTGGTATTTTTAAAAATAGATATGAAGTAAAAATGTTTTTTTATAAAAGAATGACTAAACATTTTCAGGGGGCTGAGATGAAAGACAGGGGGGCTAAAGCCAACCCTAAATAGGGTCTAAAATCGCCACTGCTTGGGAAGCTCTTGATTGTGAACCGGGAATGTCAACACGCATTAAAAACGGGAAAAAGTACGTTAAAGCGTACGTTTTCAAACGCACCCCAAAGAGTGGTAGGTCAGGGCGCACACTGATGATTGGGAAAGAAACTTCCGATGATGGCTCTGTAGAGCTTTGCACACAGCAGTGTCCTCACACTGCTGTTTGTGCTGTGTGCTGTGTGTGTGTGTGTGTGTGTGTGTTGAGTTGTGTATCAGTACCTTAATGTGTACGGTCGTGTCCTCACACTGCTGTTTGTGCTGTGTGTGTGTGTGTGTGTGTGTGTGTGTGTGTGTGTGTGTGTGTTGTGTTGTGTATCAGTACCTTAATGTGTACGGTAGTGTCCTCGCACTGCTGTTTGTGCTGCGTGTGTGTGTGTGTGTGTGTGTGTGTGTGTGTGTGTTGAGTTGTGTTGTGTATCAGTACCTTAATGTGTACGGTAGTGTCCTCGCACTGCTGTTTGGCCTCATAGAATAACCGCAGGTTCTTTTTAAGAGGGCTCAAGTCTTTCTTCAGTTCCGCCTGAAAGAAGAAAAACAAAAAGAAGATTCTCGACCGCCTTTTCCTAATTATCCATTTCTTTCTTAATTTAACTCCAGGTCTTTCTTATACTCAACTGTCCCCGGAAAACACTTTGTGACAAACTAAGGTAACTCACAATAACAAATACATTTGACATTCGCAGCGACTGCCGAAGGAAAAACAAGGTGTTCCAATGTTTACCACAGTGTCATCTTGACCATCACCTAAACAGCACTGCGCTATGATTGAGTGCTACTTCACTGGCCAACTAGCATGATGGCAAAATGACAGACTGTTGGCAAAACAGGGATAGACGCTGGTACAGGCAAAACAGGTTTTTTTCCAGGTTACGGTTCTTTGAAGCATGTGGTAAACAGCTTTCCTGGAAACTTGTGTCATCTCGGTTCTGCCGCAGACATCACTCTCTCTCTCTCCTAAAGTGGGTTTAAGGGTTTCTGAGCGACGGTCATGATTTCCCAGCTCTCAGGATGACCTCATGATGAAAATGACACGCACATTTCTTCACACAGGGGCAATAGTGGCTCAGTGGTTAGTGACACAGGCTGGCTTGCGGAGGGTTGCTGGTTCGAATCCCAGGAAGGCCAAACAAAAAAAACTATGAACTGGAAACCGGATGGATGCTAGTTCACTTCCTGGGGCACTGACAAAGCGCCCTTGAGCCCCTAACTGCTCCAGGGGAGCCGTACTATGGCTGACCCTGCGCTCAGACCTCTCTTAGGAGAGGTATGCGAAAAGACACATTCCAATTACCTTGTGTAACCTTGGCAATAAAGAACATACTATTCTCTGCTATTCTATTCTCTCACACAGTGATGGTGTTCACCCTACAGTGGTGAGCCCCGTGACAAGAACCCAGTCAATCTACCCACCCCCTCCCCCCCAAAAAACTATGACAAACCAGCAATTACACCCTCCAATCTCAGAAAAAAGGGCAGAAAAAACAAAGGCATTTGTTGAGTGAACAAGAAAACGTAACAAATTGACAAAATCTGTTCTGGCCCTTTTCTAACATTTTTCGTTGTCGGGCCGTGGCACCAAACAGACATTAGAGTTGAGATGTGTTCCACAATATTGAAGAAAAATCGAAACACAGTAGTGTCTAAAGCCTTCACAATCCCAGTAACGCCCCTGGCCCCCAGAGAGAAGCTCAGTGGGGTATTTTTGGGGGGCTCTGGTCTTGGCGCTTTCTCTCTCACCTTCAGGTCGAGCGCCGCCTCCTCCAGCGGGCAGACGCTGTGTCCGGCGTGCTTGCGGGACGTGTGGCAGACGCAGCACAGCGCCTCCTCGTCGTCGCGGCAGAACAGCTTGACCGGCTCGCCGTGGGCGGGGCAGGAGACGTCCGCTCGGGCGCGCGCGCCCCCTCCGCGCAGGAAGGTCTCCGCCACGTTCTTCAGCGTCAGGCTGACGGGCGGCTCGGTGAGCGAGCAGCGCCGCCGGCACACGGGACACTCGCGCCGCTGCGTCCGCCCGCTCCAGAACTGCTGCAGGCACGCCTTGCAGAAGCTGTGGCTGCACTTCAGCACCACCGGCTCGCGGAAGATCTCGCAGCACACCGGGCACGACAGCTCCTCCTCCAGCACCGAGCCGGAGCGCGAGGACGCTGAGCGCGAGGACGCCGAGCGAGGCCGCGTGGCCATCGCTTCACTCCCTGTCTCTGTGTGTCCCTCTGTCTCTCTCTCTCTCTCTCTCCCTCTGTCTCTCTGTCCCTCTGTCTCTCTCCCTCTGTCCCTGTCTCTCTCTCTCTCTGTCTCCCTCTGTCTCCCTCTCTCTGTCTCCCTCTGTCTCTCTCTCTCCCTCTGTCCCTTTGTCTCTGTCTCTCTCTGTCTCCCTCTATCTCCCTCTCCCTCTCTCTCCCTCTGTCCCTTTGTCTCTGTCTCTCTCTCTCTCTCTCTCTCTCTCCCTCTCTCTGTCTCTGTCTCTGTCTCTGTCTCTCTCTCTCTCTCTCTCTCTCTCTCAGCTGAAGCGGCCTGGCCGCGCGTAGCTCTCTGCTGCTCTGTCAGACCGCGGGCTCGGCTGCTCACTCCAGGGCCTGCTCACTGCGTGGGCGGAGAGGAGAGAGACTGACGGGACCGTCGCCCGCTCAAGCTCAACGCTCCCCCGGGGGCCAAGGTAAGGCCCCTCCCCTCCTCGCAGGATTCCACCAACCCTGGGCCCCAGCCCCGCCCTCTTCGCCCCCGGCAACTTCACATCCAGGAATCCCGCTTCAAAGAAAGAGCCTGGAGCCACCATGCGGGTGGGACAGGAGAGAATGACAACACGTGTTTGCAGTAAACACAGGGGGCTGTTTTGGGGAGCTCTACGCTGCAGAGAGGTCAAATAACGCAAGCGGGGGTGGGAAAGGGTTGGGAGGGGGCACGTGTAACAGTGCTCCACCAAAGCAGTCCTCCTGTGCGACTCCACACTGCTGGGTGACTCCACCGCGAGCGAGAGGCAGGAGATCGTCTCTCCCTTCCTTTAATTGTGTGATTAATTACACTTAATCAACCGACAATGGCCTCCCACATGGTCTAGTGGTTTGGCGCTGGCCACCAGGGTTCAATCCCACTCTGGCCAGGAGTCCAACTAGGGGCGGCAATTGGCTGTCCGACAGGGCGTTTGCTGCGCACAGGAGTGGCCCTGTAGTACCGGCTTGCGGTCTACTGCATGCCCGGTGCCGTCTCGGAGGAGACGATACTTCGCCCTCCTTACTACCGGTCACATGGTTTGACTTGAATAGCGGGTGTAATTGGCTACCAAATTGGGAGAACAATGGGAGAAAATCGAAGGCAAAGAAAAATCAACCGACAACCACCACACATGTAAAATTAGTAGAAATTCTGCGATCCTGAGCGGTTCAGTTGGTGAAGGCGCTCGCCACAAGGGCAGTCTGCGTAGGTCTTGGACACTATGAGTCTGCACCTCGACGTTAGGTCGTCCCAACAGCCCACTACGCACACGAAGCCTACCTGTGGCCATCAGTCAGAGATGCACCCCTCCTCCCATTGGCTCCTCCAAGCTCTCTCCTATAGCACTGTGGCCTATAGGGTGTAGAAGAGTCACTGGCTCACGAATGAGTGCATCAGAGGATCGTCTAAATGCCTCACACA
The DNA here is from genome assembly GCA_029706075.1 of Aldrovandia affinis. Lineage (NCBI taxonomy): Eukaryota > Metazoa > Chordata > Actinopteri > Notacanthiformes > Halosauridae > Aldrovandia > Aldrovandia affinis. The sequence goes on along the minus strand of JAINUG010000370.1, from coordinate 405,121 downwards.
CGCACACATGCTCACACATTTGTGAAAAAGACAAATTGGCATACGACATCACATTGCAGTTGCCTTCACGATGGCCTGTTTTTATTAGAAACGTTAATGATGTCACAGAGAGCGTTCAAAG
>JAINUG010000370.1:367500-397500 GCA_029706075.1 Aldrovandia affinis | reverse complement strand
TGGGGAAAACCTTCTCACACCAGCTCCTTATAAGGATAGCTTAGCTAGTTTTTCGGAATTAATAAAATTAATGTCTCTTTCACGGGTCATCTCTCTCGGTTTCTCACTACATATCCTACTGTCTGGAGTCCTCCAGCCCAATCCACACCTGGAGATGACCCGTGAAATACACATCTTATTAATATATATATAATTTTGTTAGCATTGCACATATTAATCTCTATGAATTTCCACATAAGACCCAACAGTTACATTAAAACAGTTACGTCCGCAGTGGCATTTCGACAGCGAGATGGCCCGTTATCACTTCATTGTGCTAACAGAGTATTCTACAGTGCAATATAACCTAGCAAGCTAACTAGGCAACAAGTAAACTATTAATGGTACTTTTTAAATGTAATTATTGAAGCCATTTTTACAGAACAATGACATGGGCGTTTTGAATGAATACTTGTTCATCAGTGCTATCTATGTATTGCCTAGTCAATACAATGAACAATGTTAAGCCGACATGTTAGCTGTGGATCTAGCTTGAGCAAATGGGTCAGGAAAACACCGAATTTGGAGGAAGCTACATGTCGGGGCATTTTACCGAGCTAGCTGTGTAGCTATGAGATGATCTTCCCTCCCAGTGCAGTGTCCGCCTGCTTGTCTGGACCAACATCTGCTCCGGCGTCTACTTGAGAGAGCGTGTAGTCGATAACTAGTTCGCTACGTTGGAATAAAGTTAGCTAAAGGTTATAAACAATTCACAAGGTCCGATCCATGTAGGAAAGAGCGGATAGCGGAGTTCCATCTGATGAAGGCGGGACCTCGCATCAAATAGCCAACCAGACAATAGAATAGAGGAAATGCCCGTTTTCCCCTCACATTATTTATACGTTACGGTTTTGTCCATTTTGGAGCAGAAAACCGCCAGTTTAAGTCCTCAAAAATGAACGTTTCGTTCAGAATGTCTGCGTGTCCGCGTGGAGTATTACTTTCTGTGCACTCTCTAGCTTAACTTTTTGGCACGCCTGGAATGATGGGGACGTAGAATGAAAGTGTTTTTTAAAACTTTGTGCAGGTCTACTCGCGACTCGTAATTCAAATGTGGCCAATGTTTGTGCCAAGTCTCTAGATCTGGCGAGATCTAACACCACTAAATGAGATATTATTCATTAAATAATCCAAAATCGGTAGAGACTAGAAACCCCTCTTGCCAAAAGACCGAGACGCGAGGTAGGCGTGACGTCAAATGCGCGAGATTGAACATCGCCGCAACTTTACGGTTAGGTCACGCGCACTGTCAAATCGAAACAAACCGACAGGCCAATCACGTCCCGTCCTCTGGAAGAGGGCATCTAGCCTCTACCTTCCAAAATCCCATTACGTAAATACATAGGATACCACGCATGTGTGTATTTGAGACACGTAGAGAGCATGACTTTTAGGGATACGTAACAGTTTGGGTCAGGTCCTCTTTCTTGCTGCATTTTCTGGTGAGATTCAGCGTTCACGTGTATATGTAATATATCTCTTTTTTTACTTTTTTTACCCCAAATTACTGAAAATATAGTACGCACAAGCAATTCAGATGTGCAATGCTGAAGCCAAAATAAATATAACTGCAAGGGACAAACGCCAAACAGCGGAGGGCAGCGGTACAGAATCCCAAGCGCGTGGTTGACCAGTAGGACTGAATTCAACATCTCTATTATACAGAATGCGACAGAGTGTTCATCTAGTTAACAGCTAATGGGCAAGTGCAAACAGGCTAAGAATCAAAAACACCAATGTACTTGTGCCACTGGATGACTTAATCTGTAGGTAAGGTTAATTAAAAAAATAAAATAAAAATCTGAATCTGCATTGCTATTTTTTCCTCTAATTACAATTTTTAACAGGTTTAAAACATTAAAAAAAAATTTTTTAAAGGCTAGATACTGAGGGAGAGAACGTGAAAGAAGGAAGTGGAGCCAATAATAATAATAATAATATATGACATTTAGCAGACGCTAAAAGCAACTTACAGTAGTGAATGCATATTTTTCAGTATATGTGGCTCCAGTGGGAGTTGAACCCACAACCTAAGCGTTGCCAACACCATGCTCTACCTACTGAGCTACAGAGAACCTGACTAGAGGCCCGTTTTGGAGCTTTGAGTCAGGGGTGCACAAATATCACCCTGGGTCTTAGGACTATGGGTCCAGGATCATTACATTTTACATTTTTACATTTTAAGCATTTAGCAGACGCTCTTATCCAGAGCGACTTACAAGATGTGCATTAATACATGGTAGGAACAATCATAGTTAGCGCACGAGATCAGTGCAGGAATACAGCAATAGACATCATTGCAGGCATCTGCGTACCATACCTGTAACACCGGGAAGGAAAAGGTTAGGGATTTATTTTTTATTTTTTGTGGAGTATAGTGTTGAACAAGTAAACAGCGGTGAAAACAATTTAGCTAGATGGACAGAGTTCAGTGGTAGTGGAGTCTGAAGAGGTGGGTTTTGAGTCTCTTGCGGAAGATCGTAAGTGATTCCGCGGTCCTGACCGATTGCGGAAGGTCGTTCCACCAGCGAGGATCAGGACAGAGAAGAGGCGAGACCGCGGAGCGCGGCTGCCAGGCGCCCGGAGGGAAGGGACAGTCAGTTTGCCAGAGGAGGTGGAGCGGAGGGGTCTGGGAGGTGTGTAGGGAGTGATGAGTGACTGGAGGTATGGGGGAGCAGTACCTCTGGCCGCTTGAAAAGCAAGCACCAGTGACTTGAATCTGATGCGTGCTGCGATGGGGAGCCAGTGCAGAGAGGAGAGTAGAGGGGTGACGTGGGTGAACTTCGGCTGGTTGAACACCAGACGAGCGGCAGCGTTCTGGACTAGTTGCAGTGGCTTGATGGCGCAGGCCGGAAGGCCCTGATCCCAAAGAGGAGAAGACACAGAAACACACAGGGGCACAGAGAGTGTACTACAGACTTTATTATAATTATGAGCTGGTATGTACAGAGGCGTGACTGTAGTTTGGGGCGGGGGGGGGCGGGCGGGGCGGGGAGGCACGGAGAGGCGAATCACGCAGCAACTTGTGCTTCCTCAATCCTCTTCTTCCTCATCATCAGGCGTCGCTCCCGCTCAAATTCCTTCATCCGCATCACATAGCTGTGGACAAAAAAGAAGGGGACTATAGCACCAATAAGAGCACTAGAGGAGTAAAGAGGGAACTGCAGCAGTGATATCCACTGTGTTGGTAAGGGCACTACAGCGCCAATAAGAGCACTAGAGGAGTAACGAGGGAACTGCAGCAGTGATATCCACTGTGTTGGTAAGGGCACTACAGCGCCAATAAGAGCACTAGAGGAGTAATGAGAGAACTGCAGCAGTGATATCCACTGTGTTGGTAAGGGCACTACAGCACCAATAAGAGCACTAGAGGAGTAACGAGGGAACTGCAGCAGTGATATCCACTGTGTTGGTAAGGGCACTACAGCACCAATAAGAGCACTAGAGGAGTAAAGAGGGAACTGCAGCAGTGATATCCACTGTGTTGGTAAGGGCACTACAGCGCCAATAAGAGCACTAGAGGAGTAAAGAGGGGAACTGCAGCAGTGATATCCACTGTGTTGCTAAGGGCACTACAGCAAGAGCACTAGAGGAGTAAAGAGGGAACTGCAGCAGTGATATCCACTGTGTTGCTAAGGGCACTACAGCACCAATAAGAGCACTAGAGGAGTAAAGAGGGAACTGCAGCAGTGATATCCACTGTGTTGGTAAGGGCACTGTAGGGGCGCTACTCACTCCTGGTGTTGGCAGTAGTCCCAGTCGTGTCTCTCGTGCTTGCAGGCCAGGAAGTTGGGCCAGTTATCCCTCTTGCACTTCATGAGTTTGAGGAGGTGGTGGGCGCAGTAGTCCCGCTGGAGCACCGGCACCATGGCATCGTTCAACTGCTGCTGCGTCGCCACCATCTCTGCCGAGGGAAGCACATTGCGCTCCGTATGTTACATTACATTACATTACATTAGACACGTTACACTCCACACAACACATTTACATTTTAGGCATTTAGCAGACGCTCTTATCCAGAGCGACTTACACAGTTTACATTTCTTTACATACAATCCATTTATACAGCTGGGTATTTTACTGAAGCAATTCAGGTTAAGTACCTTGCTCAAGGGTACAACGGCAGTGCCCCCACCTGGGAATTGAACCTGCAACCTCTTGAGTTACAAGCCCAGTTCACTAACCATTACACTGCCAGCCAACACATTATTTACACACATATTACACAAACACATTATTTACACTCTGTGAATTACAAATACGCTCTACACATCACAGTGGATACGTCACACTCTATACCGTTCTCTGTACACTTCTCTCTAAAATGACATTAGATACATGGCATTACACTCTAAGTTACATGGCGGTCTGTACAACTATCGCTGAAATGAACTATGACATTTCCTATAGTTTGCTGAAGGCCGCACAAATCTGAAGAAAATCACGCACCAAGTCTGTATTAGAAAATATGTGCAATCTGCATTTGTTTTATAAAAGCCTCTAAACTGTGGAATTCACTACCACCTGATATTAAGAGATGCAGTAGTTTTCCTAATTGCACCTCAAAAGTCAAAATGTGAGTTAAGGAAAATCAGATCTGTCATCATCAATCATAGTATATATTCTTGCTGACACTATCAATAATACTAAAGATGCCAATTGCTGTTTAACTGTAGTGGAATAGAGCAATAGGTTTTTTTATAATAAAGGTTTATACTTGGCAATCAACCTTTTTATTTTGTAAAGGGGGGTTAAACAAGATTACACAGCACAGCACAGCACAATAAAGCTATCATACAAGGGGAAAACAGACAGAGGCGTATTAAGTTGATACAGTAGATACATGAGGATTATGGGTATATAAATGATTATAAATTCAAATAAATATTATGGCAAATACTAATCACATTGGTAGCAGATTAAGAATGCTATGATGACATCTAGAATAATTCATGATACTAGGCTATTATTTTAATATTTCTTATATATTACTATGAATGGTATAAATAATAATAATTATGCAATAATAATAATAACATCACTGACAGAATTGTCATGGTCAAACATAAATATGCAATTATTTAGATAATATTTTAAAATCTACATCCCAGGGTTAAATTATACAAGGACAGGATTTATGAATACATGTAATTTGTAGTAATTTACAGTTGCTTGTGTTTTGTTCCGTTTTATTATTTGCTATTTCACTGTATTAAGTAGATGTACAGTTTATAATGTGTTTCTGCACATATTTGGTTTTGTTTGTTTTTATTGTTTGATACACACGTTTATCAGGAACAGGTGTTGTAAATTTGCCTTGGACTAAAAACACTTAATGCAATGCATCTGATTTTTTTTTTTACATTGCAACAATGCTTTTAGCCATGTCCCCAACAAATAAACAAATAAATAAAAAGTAAAATCTGGCAGGCCACAGCTTGTGTCTACAAAATCAGGGAAAGCTGTTTTGAGGTGCTGTTTTTGCAAATGTGCATTTTCATTTCCAAATGGTGGAAAATAATATATGGAGAATGTCATATGTAACAATCAACTGCAAACATTTAAATTCATATTAATTTGATGTGAAGCCACTAGATTGAAAGAGCCAAATGTGGCTATACGTGTATTCACATACACTTAATTCTAAATTATCTGATGTCGATACGGTCTACAAAAAATTAATGCATGCTTGAAATCTGTCAAATCAGGGCTGCTCTTTAAAGTGGTTAACAGGTATATTATTCAAAAATACACTGGAAATGTCTGAGAATTCGCACGTTACGTTGAAAACAGACGGATTATATAATTTAGAATCTTTGGAATAAAACCTCTGCACTATTACAACTGTAAAAGCATTGATATGCTAGTGGGAATGTCAAAAATTGACATGCTTTCGGACAGAACCACAACATCCATTTCCATTGGTGCAATATAACGTTACTCTCACTTCAGTCATGATAGTTTATGCTCATTTATATACTGTACGCATTTTTCTACAGGTGAGACTTCAAACACAAGAGGCATGCTACTAAGCTCGCAAGCCAAATTAAAACCAGTCCAGCCTTAACGTAACCTTGCGAGCTAAGTAGATAAGTTAGTAGTTAAGACTATGTGGCGAATCAGCAAGGCACGTAAACAGCCAAAATTGAATACAGCCAACTTATGCAAGTAGCTGGCTAGCTTTTCCAAGTTCGCCATTTGTGGTGGTTAGCTACCTGCCGTGTATTAAGTTGCGCTTAACGTTAATGCACAACGTTACTGGAAGGCTAGCGACTTATTTGTTTTGCTACTGTTGTTTACGGGTGAGTATTGTAAAGGCATGCATAGGTGCTCAGTAACAAGTTTGCTGTGTTTGGAGACTGGGGCACTGCGGTGTACGAACCCCTCTCTGTCCTCTCCTCAAATCCGAACTCCGGCTCGAAGGTAGGTGGTTTCCTCGGGTCCGGTTCGGTGTCCGACTCCGTAACATAACTTCGGAATAGGTGAGCTCCCATGTCGACTACGGGGTTGTCAGTCTCTGGGCGCTTTTATCTAGTTAATGAACCCACGGCAGACAAATTACTTCTCGGGTTTTTGTCAGGCCGAAATAAATATTTCCACCCTCGGCAATTCGGTCACCTCCACAGAGCCGTTGCCCCTGCAACGCTTAGATCGTCCGCTTCCGTTCTGGGAAGGAAGAAAGCAACGCACCGGGTCCAACGGGTAAATATTCCCCCTGTGCAGATTCACCTTTTCACGTTAGTTCCGGTGTATGAGGGGTAATCGAGAAACCGCCAAATCTGTAGGCCCTGAGTTGCTGAAAGAAATACTGCAGATCTCTTATTTATTTATTTTCTGACCAATAGATTGTGTATTGTGTTCGGTAAATTCGTCATGTGATCTTATGTATAACAATCATTATGAGCTATGTTTTCATGAATGACATACTGCAGATACAGTAGCTTTATACATTAATTTACACAAGTAAATTACACAATGGCAGTACAATGGCAGTGCCCAACCAGGTAACTAGACATTAAATATTTTGGTTACAACCTCAAAGCTCTTTTAACAAGGAACACAGCAGCCTTAGAGTTACGTGTCCTTGTAAAGATTGAAAACAGTTGTTCATTCCATTCCATTGTGAGCACTCCATTTATAGATGTTGTAAATCTGGGATATAGTATTTACATTTACATTTACATTTAGGGCATTTAGCAGATGCTCTTAGCCAGAGCGACTTCCAAAAGGTTAAGCTATACATGGTAAGATTAATCATGGTTGGTGCAAGAGATCAGTGTAGTAACGCTGCAATAGACATCATTGTTGGCAGCTGCACACCGTAGCCTACGTATAACAGAGGGAAAGAAATCAGATTAAGTCATCAGATAAGAACAGGCCGATTAAAGTATAGTAAGTATCAGCAAATTACTACGATTACTGCAAGTCGCACAGGGGGGTGAGGCAGGTCACACAGCTTCAGTTATCAGTGGTGGTGTGAAGCAGCTACAACACCTGCAATAGCGGGGTTCACATATGAAGAGGGGGGGTCTCATATCAAAAACCAATCATAATAGTCATATTTGACAGTTACTTTCAACTGTAATCGGTCCGTTTCTTGAATGATAAAATAAAAATTATTTGACTCAACCCAATGACACAAATTGAAGCACCAAATTATAATGATAGTAACCGGTTTGTGTTTTGCCACGCCAAATATTGGAGGCTTCACATTGGTAATTATATGAGCGCTAATACTTTTGGTTTTGGGTACTCCTGAAGAGGGTGAGAAGTGAGCGTTTAGTGATTTTAGGAGGCACAAAAGCTGCCGATTGCTTGTAAAGCACTCAATCAAAACAAACACAGTGTGCAGTGACTGGGAAAGTCTGCAAAGATATCAAATAACCTGACTTGAACTTGACGTCGCCTTAACCATCGAGTTACGACGGTCACCCTTCCCTCCATTGTCAGAGCCTCTTCTGTACCTCCGGGAGCAGCAGCCTCTGACCGTGTAACGACACTACATCACGTACTCCCAAACGACAGAGAAAAGTTCTGTGTGTGGGAGCCACGTGTGACCCTAATGCTGACGATTGCAAGGGGCGTATGTGTTCAAAGTTTCATCTCTCTACACCTTGAGGTTGATTTATCGCACTTGTTATTTATATTTTATTTATGTAATGACTAAATGTATACACCATTTTGAAATTTTCAGCCCTACGGGGACCTAGGGGTATTTATTGCAAAGATAGAGAAACAAAAACAATAACAAGGGGTATGTTTTGAATTTTTGAATTAAAATTTTATTTAAAAAAATGTGTTGTTTCCTTTACAAAACGCCCCAAATGTTAACAGGAAAACAAACTAACAGTAGACACGTTTTCTTCCAAGCGTGAAAAACAAACAAACAAACAAACAAAAAAACAAAAAAACAAATAAACGGCCATTTTCACTCATTGTTCTGTGCAGGTGGCTGTGCAGGCAAAGATCTGACAAAACCTTTGACCTGCAGGGGGGTGGCATTCAGTACGATAACAGTTTACCTGCTGTCCCCAAGATTGTAACAGTTTGTGGAAGGATTATTTAAATAAAAAACTGTAAAAAGGTAAACAAAATAATGAACTATAAATGAATGACACATCTGTGACGTTACTGCATGAAATGTTCCTCTTGGTCCCATTTAAAACAATGCAGCGTCTTCAAAAAGTAGGTCATTCAGCTGTACAGCACTGTGGGAGGTGGAAATCTGTACATGGGCTGTATCCACTCTGCTGGTAATTGTAATATATGCAAGATAATCGTTGCCATGTGCAATATTATGGGAGCTGGCAGGGTAATATTTGGGCACCCATTTTATCTACATTGACAGAATGCGGAGACCATTCAAAGCCGCCTCTGCGTACATAAAGGGGTTTTAAATTATTGCCATGCTTTTTAGAGACTGGTGGAGAGCATGTAACTAAACTGCAACGACGTAAGGTGTCAAATCAGGCTACACCAGTCTTATCATACTAAAGTGATTAAAGTCGTCACCAGGAGGAGTGCGTGAAGACCCCGCTGCATTCTGGGAGGTGGACGTCCAATCAGCAGAAGGCACTGTCGTCCTCAAAGTGGGTCTTCTGCAGCAACTTCACGTGGTGCTCGTAGATTTTGAGGGCGGGGCCAAGTCTGATTGACAGGCCTGTCAGCACGTCATTTCGCTGCATGAGGAGGAGGGACTTCCCATCAATTTCCTGTGGGAAGTTTTGTGGTCATTCGCGGTCATAAATTAAGTACATAAGCAGAAAGGATTCATAAGTGTAAATTGCTATTCGTAAAATAAATTCAGATTGCAATCGTAAACCACACTTTGTAAATGCAAAATAACAATCTGTATGTATTGCTTATTTTATGAGTTTTATGCATCCCAGTTTATGTTCAAGATGCTATGTGCACGCATGAGGCTTTCATTTTACGAGTGTCTGCATCTCGGTTTACGTACTGAATTTTAACAGTGTTTTCTCGCCAGCTTTGTAATCATATCTTTGATCCGTAGAATCATGCCTGGCATAGTCGATCGTCAAAACATCGAGCAGCAACGGCGCGATAGCTTTACCCTATTGGCTAATAGAGCCCCTAATGTAAAACAAAAACAGTAGGACAGGCGGAAACGGTAAACTATGGCCCACTCAGACGATAGCGATCAGTCCCTAAGCCAGGAAGCTGCTTTTTACGTTTACACAATATTTTAAAATAAAATCTATATTAATGAAGGCACAGTTCGAAATCAACTTTAGCTAGCTAAATTGGCTGGCTGTCTTGCCAGCTAGCAAGGTATAATTCGCAGTGCAAAACAAAACCATTATATTTAAAACAGGGTCAAAGTAGAGAAACCAATTAACCTGGCTTAGGGACTGACCGCCATCACCACCACAGCTTACCGTTTCTCGCGTCCATGATCTCACTGTTTCTGTTTTACATTGGGAGCTCCATTGGCTCTATTAGCCAATAGGGTAAAGCTATTACACCAATACTGCTCGATATTTCGACGATCGACTAGGCCAGCCATGATTCTACTTACAGAAGGATCAAAAATATGCTTTAATCAACTGTGTTAATAAGTGACAATGAAAGCATGTAACAATGAAAACCCCGTAGACCCTGTGGCCCTCCTGGACCAGGGTTGGGGACCCCTGTTGCAGACCCACGGCAGCCATCACGCCAAGTGACCGTGGGGCGCTGCCGCCACCCTGTGGTGGCCGGAGAAACTGCACACTGACCTGTGCCCTGAAAGCAGCGGCTTGCTCAGGGAAGCCGGCCGCTGTGAAGTAACTCGCCACGTCAGACACGGTCCACTCCACCGGCCTTTGCACAGCCGTCTCCAACTTCACAAAACTACGGCAGGAAGAAACAGAGGGAATGGAGGGAGGGGAAGAGAGGGAGAGAGAGCTCAGAGAGAGCTCACCGCCATTGTAAATAAGAACTTGTTCTTAATGGCTTGCCTGGTTAAATAAAGGTTAAATAAAATAAAATAAAGGGCGTTGTCTCCTCTCCCGCGTTTTACAGGATGTGTCAAAGTCAGTCATTATCGGTTCAGCTCGGGGTAGAGGGAATGGATCTCGACTCCGGTTTCACTGGATATAAGCTCACTGCACATCACTGCCAATGGCCTTCAGTGCCTAACATTCAGTGCCTAAAGGGCACCTATCAGCGGCCCACACAAGGACACACTTACGCTACTCTGTTCATCCCCCGTCTTCCTGATCTACAAGGACACACTTACACTCCTCTTTTCAACGCTCCTTCCTCCACCATGCCCAGGTCTCTGGGGGAGGCAGTGGGTGTCAGCAGACAGGAGGCCACGTCCACCTCAATCTTACACCCCATGCCTGTAAGGTCAAGAGAGGGATCAGCACACACACCCTCATATTCACACACACACACACACACACATACACACACATCACACACACACACACACACACACACACACACACACACACACACCCACCCTCATATACACACACACACACACCACCCCCCTCATACACACACACACACACACGCGCACACGCACATACAGTGGGTATAAACAATATTCACTCCCTTTGACATTCTTCACATTTTATTTTCGTACTTCATGGAATCTAAATGGATTTAATTGGGATTTCCTGCCACTGATCAACACAAAATAGTCTATAATGTCAAATAAAAACAACAACTCTAAAGCTTTTTCTTAATTAATTACAAATAAAAAACAGACAATAATTGATTGCTTAAGTATTCACCCCCTTGGCTTAATGCTGCACCTTTAGTTGCAATTACAGATGTGTATCTATTTGGGTCTCTACTCTGACACTGCAATTTTCACCCATTCTTCTTTACAAAATTGCTTGAGCTCCTTCAGTTTGGATGGGGACCGTTGGTGAACAGCCATTTTCAAATCTTTCCACAGATTCTCAATGGGATGGAGGTCTGGGCTTTGACTGGGTCACTCCAGGACATTGACTTTGTTTAGTTTTTAAACCACTCCAATGGGGCCTTTGCTGTATGCCTTGGATCATGATCCTGCTGGAATATAAATCTTGCTCCTAAGTCCCGATAATAAAAGTTGAGTACAACTCACAGCCCTCTGGAGGAACCGATTCAAGCTGTTCCCCTTCCTCTGACACTGTCATCACTTCCCCCTGGGAGAGTCACACAGGGGGGGGGTAGAAAGAGACACAGAGGAAGAGGGTAGAGCGACAGGGAGACAGAGAAAGTCACAGATACAATAAATATGTATACTGTAAAAACAAGATTACATGAGTATCCAAGATTCATGTTGACATTCAGGTTGATGGTGTAACATAACATGGATAAAAGAGTCTGCTAAATGGCATATATTATTATTATTGTTATTATTATAACTTAACATATGCCATTTAACACACGCTTTTATCCAGAGCGACTTACAATAGTGCATTTTTCAGTATGTGTGGCCCCTATGTTATCTTACACCTGCACCATCATTCTGAATGTCCCACTGGGTATCGAACCCACAGCCTAAGCGTTGTCAGTGCCACGCTCTACCTGCTGAGCCACACAGAACCAGGCGTAGAGCTCAGGTACGAGGCTCAGGCTGACGGCGCAGGTGTAGAGTTCAGGTGTGCAGAGTTACCATCTTGTAAGTCGCTCTGGGTAAGAGTGTCTGCTAAATGCTTAAAATGTGAAATGTAAACGTAAAATGCAACGCTGCGTGGGTGGTTACCTGTGTGGCTGCGCAGTCAGAGAGCAGCTGATCTGGGCTGACGGTGTTCTCCTCCACCCTCGGTTCCTCCTCGTGTCCGTTTGCCATCTCTCGCTGGACAGACGGACAGACAACCCGCGACTGCATGCCCACCTGCGGGACACCTATGGAAGAACACGCACACAGGCACGCACACACACACATACAGTCTCAAACCAACATGACAAGTATTAACATGTCACGCACAGACGCATGTCCTGTTTGAATGCACACACGCAGACATATCCTGCGCTAACGCAAGGACGCACGCTAGGCTTGTGGGGAAATATAATATATAATATATGCCATTTAGCAGACGCTTTTATCCAAAGAGACTTAGAGTAGTGAATGCATACATTTTCAGTACATGTGGCCCCAGTGGGGATTGAACCCACAACCTAAGCGTTGGCAATGCCGTGCTCTACCAACTGAGCCACACAGAACCACTAGGGATATGAACATTTCCCTACTGACGACATGTCTTTAATCAATTAAACAACATATTTTTCCGACAGCCGTTGAAAAGACGCACGTTGCTAGCCTATTGCTTTCAGATCTCGCCATTGAGCCATTACCCAATGGGCTTCTATTACAAGAAAGTAGAATGACTTGCACGTTAGTTCCCCTAAAACAGCCTTTGTACCGTGTCTGTACTTATTGTGCTTAGTGTGCATCTCAAGCCAGTTAGTGCAGCAGCTTCACCGTGCATGTTGGCGAATAAAGGCGATTCTAATTCTGATTGAGCTATCTGTAGGCTGGCTACTCCTTGCTGAGGCACTCAAGGATATTGGCGTTAGCAGCAGGCGGGCAAATTCCGCTGGATGGTGGACCTTCAGGTCGCTTGTGTTTCATCTTTCTTTTTGCTTTTCACAAAGTGTGCGTATCCCTTCGTCCAAATTCGCCGGCTCTCCTTTACCATTTGGTTTAAACCCAAAGTAACACCTGAATAGGTGCGGTTGTATTTTTCTTTTGACCAAGATCTGCCATCTTTCCTCCATGTAGCCTAGCATAGCTCACAGGGGGAGTATGTGCGCGAGAACTTGCGTGATAGGTGGTAGGCTGTTGTGAACGTTTGCGCATTTTGCACAAATAACGAAATTGCACTGGCCTTCAAACGTACGAGAAACGTGCATGTTTTTCACTACAACAACCAGAACAAGTGCGCTGAATGTAAGGTGGACTTTGGCAATTGTGAATATCGTTCTATATCGGGAGAGTGAAAACTATCACCGTTGTCTACCAATATCGTGCTGCGCGATAATATCGTCACATGGCCCAAGCCTAACAGACACACACACACACACACACACACACACACACACACACACACACACACACACGTTTTTCCTGTTATCTGATCTGCACACCTGCGTCTCCCTGCAAGCCGCTGTGCGCAGTGGGACTCCTTTCAGCGTCGCCCACTTCCTGCTTTGGGATGATGTGGCTGGAGAGGGTCATGGCCTCCACCGTGGGCCCAGTGGAAGAGGCAGGGGGCAGGACAGGGGCGGGGGCACAGGTCACAGAGTCTGAGGCGGTGGTGGCTGGGAGCGTGGGGGGGTTGGCCTCTCTCCGGGCACAGACTCTCCCCCGGCCCCGGTCACGCCGCGACCCCCCGTCTCCCCTTCCGCCCGGCAGGACAGGACCGTCCGTCCAGACGCCCCGGTGTCCTCATCCCCGGCGGACCGCGGGCCGCAGACCCGCCCGTCCCGACCAACCTCGCTGCCGTCCATCTCCATGGCTACAGCCGCCGTCTCCTCCTGAAAAGGAGGGCACTGGTGAACCGTGTTCGGAGAAACTCATTCAGGTTAAGCGCCTTGCTCAAGGGTACAACGGCAGTGTCCCCACCTGGGGATTGAGCCTGCAACCTTAACGTTACAAACCCAGCTCCCTAACCATTATACCACACTCTCCCGTCGCCATTACTGGGGATTCGACTTTAAATGGTCACCGATAGGCGGTTGGCTATCTTGCATGGCAGACTGCATTCCCCCAAACAGGGCAGTTGTTTTACCATGCCAGTGCTCTGCGGAAATATTCAGGCAACCCTCACTACTTGCAGATTACAGGCCTGATTAAAGGTTGCGTTTAAGTTGTTTTTAAAAAAATTTTTTTTAACATATGTAACTTTTTGAATTTGATATTAATGCCAATATTATTAGAACATTTTAATTATGTCAATATGATCTACAGCACAGGTGTCAAACTCATTCCATCGAGGGCCGAGTGTATGCAGGTTTCTGTTGCAACCAATGCACAACACCAGGTGATTTCACTAATTAGCTCACTTCTTCAACTAAGGAGGGAACCTAATTGAAATCACCTGGTGTAGTGCATTGGTCACAACAGAAACCTGCACACACTCGGCCCTCGATGGAATGAGTTTGACACCCTGATCTACAGTATTCTCATTTCAATGACAATAGAGAAATATGTGCCATTGCTTTGTTTATAATTAATATGCAATAGCTATTTTTTTGCAATGGTGATGTGTGGCCATAATCTACCTTTCTATCTTTGCATTCTTATCCCCGTCTGTACTTTATTTTCTCATTTTTAAAAATCTGTTCTGTATTGTAGCCTTATAGGCTTATTATTTATTTATTTCATATTTATTATGGAACTTCGGTGTATGCATGGCTCATGCTTTTAAATGTGTGATAGTTTGAAATTGTTCTAATGTTGCATGAATTTTGTATGCATGTCATGCATTCAAAGTCTCAATCAAAAGGAAGTCCTCAAATTAAATAATGTGATTATTTCATATTAATACATTAATAAATAAAGTTAATGCATTGTTCTTGGCAGACTATGACTGCTTAGGAATACATAAAGTTGTAAGTATACCATCGGCGTAACGAGTTATATTCAAAAGTCAGTCTGTAATAATCTATAGATATAACACATTGCCTTTCATTATGTCCCCCCAATATTAATATGTAGTTATGCCCTTGAGGTATCAAATACAAATACATCCTAATACACCACAGTTTAGTAATAGCTCTTGGGAATGGGAGAACAGTTGTTCCCCTAAACCTTAAAATAACAATATTAAATGTATTTTATTTTTAAAATGACAAGTTATACGTTTAAATTACACCGAACTTGATTTAAAAAAGACGTCGATCATTTCAAGACCTAATAGTCTTAATTACGGAGTTATTTCAATAACAGGCCTGTGATATACGACAGTATATTGGTCGTGAGCAGAGGCAATCTGGATCTAAACTACGGGCTTAAACCTGACCTGGCCAGCCGCTAGCTCGTGGCATACCGCCTATTACACGCCGTATTAAAAAGACCGATGTGTCCCACTGCGGTGAGTCTCGCGGCCCCTTGAATGACAGTGCTGCTGCAGCGCGCTCGTGCAACTTGATCCTCCGCCTTCAGCGCCGCTCTGCTCGCTCGCTCGAGCCACAGCAACCGACACACACACACACACGCGCTCTCTCAATCGACTTCTGGGCGCGTCTCCTTGCCGTCGTCCAGACGGCGCGTGAGCAGCACGCACATCCCCCCCGGAACTTACTTTGACAAAAAAGTGCAAGCGCACTACGAGTCCGATCTCGACTTCTATCGGAGCGAGCGAGCGAGCGGCGGGGGTCTTGCATACGTGTGTGCGAAACGAGCGTCGGCTATAGCACGCGAACGCGTAGAGCGTAGAGCGAAGTAAAAAGCCGCGACACCTTTGCACGGGTCCCCGCGCGGCGCGTGGAAAACAAGCCGCACGCGCACAAGACAAAAACGAGGTGTAAATTACCCCTCTGTTTGGCCTGTAATTAAACCCCAGCTCTATATGCAAATAATAAACAGCCATCCGCGTTTCTGTTAAACATCTATCAATGTGTGCGATTAGGTTTTAAAAACGGTACGAAACGGTTAGCATCATAGCAAAAAAATCATATATCACAGAAGGCTAATGTAAGCTTTTCCTTGTCGTTTTTTTTCTCTCTCTCCTCCAAATGAGCCAATAGTGGCGGTCGGAGTACAAGGGCGTGATGAACACAAAATAAGCTGCTACCTTTTTCGCGGTTTGTCTGTCCTGCAGGGCGCTCTGCAGGAGGAGTCGTGCCGGCGACTTCCTCACCACTCTTCGGACGACGGGCAGAGTGATGTTCCCGAACCGTGTCCGGCGCA
Source organism: Aldrovandia affinis (assembly GCA_029706075.1). NCBI lineage: Eukaryota > Metazoa > Chordata > Actinopteri > Notacanthiformes > Halosauridae > Aldrovandia > Aldrovandia affinis. Next base: position 381,101 of record JAINUG010000370.1, on the reverse strand, counting down.
GCCGACCCCTCGCGACCTCCCTCTCCAGGACCACTTTGACTCTGCTGCGGGTCAGCTTCTCCCGAGACAGGCGCTCCTGGCTGCTCAGGAAGCCCAGTATCTCCTTCAGACCCAGCGGCGCGTGTCCCTCGAACGCGGTGACGCCGCCGCCCCGACTCGTCCGCGCCAGGCTCCGCACGGAGTCCACCAACCTGTCGCCGAGATCCGAGACGCTCGGCTCAGACTCGCACTCGCTCTCTCTCGCGCTCCCCGTTGCCCCCGCCCTGGGCTTTGGCTTTGGCTCTGGCTCTGGCTCGGGCTCGGGCTCGGTGGGCGCGTGCGGCTTCCGCCGCGGGTCACCGCTGCCCTTTGCGCCCGTGCCGCCGCAAGTTTTATTTCGCACGCCTGCTGGCGGCGGTGATGTGCTCGAGCGCTCGAACCCGGGGCTCGAGCGCCGTTGCACTTCGCGAGCGCCTCCGCTCACACCGCAGCGGGCGCCGCCGCTTCCATTATTATTATTGTTGACGACGACGGTGCCTTTATCTACTATGTCGGCAGAGCTACCGCCGCCGCCTCCTCCTCCAGTCCGTGGCAGACTGTCTTTCGGCGAATTTGTGCTCTCGTCGTCGCCGCTCCCTGTTGCACAACAAGCCGCCCTACCAAGACTCCTGCAAACCACCGCGCCACGGCTCGGGCAACTGTTCCCGCTATCCGGCGCCGCCGGTGGTGGTGGCGCTCGATCTCCCGGTGGGGCAGCGACGGGGAGCGAGGCTGGCGCGGGGTCACGGCACTGGCTCGCGCTCGCGGTTATCTCCGCATCCCCCCCCGTCTCTGGCCGATGTGCGGGGCTGTGCGCGCTGTCCCCGTTGTTGAGAATAGTGTGCTGCTGCTTTGCCGTGTTCCTTCACACCGACGCCGGCGGCGGGCTGCTGCTGGCTTTTCTTTCGGCTTTTTCTTTGCACTTTGGCCGCGTTCCGATAGGATATCGAGCCCTTGTAGCTAACTTTCAGCACTGTTTGTTCCTGGATCAGCTTCTCCAGCTCCGAGCGGGTGCGCTCTGGATCTGACCCGTGTCGCCTGCGGACCATTCGACATATTCTTTCAAGGTCCGGTCTGGCTTTTCGCGAGCGCAGCGAGTCTATGGTCTCCAGAATCCAGTCGCGATACATGGGTTCGGACATGCTGGTGGGGTAGACTCGGTTTGGTTTTGGACGAGTGCCTAAAAATGGTCGTTCCCGAAGTGACACAGAAGCTCCTGTCGGCGGTCCGAGTCCGGCTGGAATGAGGCGGAAGCCCCACTGTACGCCTGCGTTGCCCACATAATGCGCTTAAGGTGGAGTGCTGGAGATACAACACGGCACGCAGACCGTTTAAGGTGGTATAGGGAAGTTAGTAGAGGTGCGCAAAATCACTAAACTCATTTTACCAGGTGACATTAATTCGTATAAAGCCATTATTCGTACATGGAATTTGATATGAATAAAAATTGTAAATATCTATAACATGTACAGCAAATATTTTTGCACAGAACATCGGACACACAATTTGAATTTTAACAAGTAAAACTTTATTGGAATGATACATATGTTGCAAAATATTACTTTTTGTATTTTTATTTATTTATTCAACGTACACTGCGTCCTAAAGATCTCCGCCAAGTTGTACAGAAGAAGGTAAATTAAGACTGTGAAAAGGCAGAGCTACACCATTGTTTTCCCGACGAGTACGACAGACTACACCATCACCGTGCCTGCATCGGGAAGAAACAGAGTCATGTTGTTGAAAATAGTTAAAAAATATGAAAAAGTAATCACTATGTTTTTTAAAAAGTAAAACTTTTTATATGAACAATTAAGGAAACGATACGCATACAAAGGCCAACAGAAAAGGGGGAAGCGCAGAAATGCCGATTGCAAGGGAAACGACGGGAGAGGCATGGGCAGGGGACGCGATGAACCCACGCATAAAAGAACGGTTAAAAAAAGGGGTCGAGGGTCAAAGATGCCAAAGGAAAGTGAAGTCTCGGGTGTTGTTCACATATCTGGAAAAGTTACTTTTTAAATTTTTAATTTCACTGCAAATTATTCCCCCAACCAGATCTGGCCACTAGGGTAGGCTACAGACAGCGAGAACGCTCTCCTCAGCCAACAAACCAACAGAGATAATTTAGGATACACCCACGCGTACACACACACTCACACACACAGAACTGCACGCTTGTTGCTACACCAAACTCCTGTAAATTAGTTTCAAAAGAAATGTTCTAGATTTTTGGCGCGCGTTGTTGACAAAGAGTTGGATTTTTCCTTTAATGAGCAGGCTAAATGTATACATATATATATTAGTTTGTAAAAATAGAAGAGGGAGCTGAGTATGTGCTGGCAGGCCACTGCAACCCATTGAATCGCTCGAAAATAATTTCCGCAAAGGAGTAGTTTTACAATATCGGTTTGATGACGTGGACGATTTTTCCGCTCACGAACCTCTTCGTTACACGTTAAAACCCTGATGTTGCCCTGCACGCGATAAAGTGAAGACTAGTTATTACAATTAAATCCATGGCAACCGGCAGGCTGGGCACGTGGGACCGACGTCATAACGGTTCAGGTCAGAAAAGTCAAGCGGAATCGGTGGATTGATCCGGTCGTTCTGTGCCCGGAATGTCCAGTCCGGCACCACCTCCACCCACTGGTTTCCACGGAGCGGTCATTCACTTGCCGCTTAAACAACCTTCATTTAGAAGTTTTCTCCGTTAAATTAGCTGAACTGTGATTCTTAAACAACGTTGCTTCCTTTAGTAAGAGCAGCGTTTCAGCCGAAGAGTACCATGATTTACTTTATTTACCCATGAGTTCGGTTATCATGATAAACAGAACTTGGCGCTTGGACAAATTTCTCTGTCGTTTATGAACTCGACCACCCCTTTGTTAACAGTGAAAAGGGAAAGGGATAGACTGGAGAAATGGATGGATTTGCAGTGGGGGGTTTTTTGTGCCTACAATGCCTACAAATACAGTTGTATTTAAATTAAAAATTAAGACATTCAGGAGTAAGTAAGCATACAGCGAGGGCTCAAATCTACAAGTCACAACACCTTTTCCGTCCTGGCTGCTGGGATCGATAGCATATTTCGATAGAGAGGAATAAACAAGGCTTAAAGTTTGGTCTCGAGACCCGCTCTGTAATCGAAAGGGACCCGGAAAGTAGGGCCAATAAATTGAATTGGGTGGGGCTAAATAAATCCAGGTGGGGGTTTTTTCTGTGTGTGTGTGTGTGTGTGTGTGTGTGTGAAGACAGGTTTTCATTTTACGTTGGATTTGTTGACCGGTCAGAGTGCAGGCTGCAGCTGTGGGTCGGGCGGGCGTGCGCGGCGTGACTGCGGTCCGCAGGAGACGCGCAGGGCTGCGGCGAGAAGCTCTGCATGCTGTATGCGCTGGGGCATGCGCCGGTGGTTTTGACTGTCTGGTTTGGGCTGAGCAATCGGACGAGGGAGGGGGTCTGCTACACATGGCTGTTTGGGATTGGGGGGGAGGGACTCAGTAGAGGAAAAGACTTACAAAACCACAGAGACCAAGACAACCGCATCTGGTACAGCCCCTGCCATGTGCCAAACTTCCCGTCCGTCCTCCATAAAGACCATGACTCAGTACCACAACATAACAACACTGGAGGCTGCGATGACCGAAATGCTATGACCCCCCCCCTCCCCTCCCCCCCCCCCGCCCACCATAAAAAAGACGACCTCAAAGATCTGAGAAGGTCAGCGATCCCCCCACACCGCTCCATAAACACGAGGGGGAATAATAAAATAAACAAGAAACGTGCGAGGGACAGAAAAAGCAACAGTGCTCGCTTCGCTCTCTGAAGAGCCTCCCGCTCCCGTCCTCTCTCTCTCTCCACTGGTGCTTCTGCATCGCTGCTGGATGGGAATTAGCAGACCTAGCTTATCACACCCCTGCTTTTCTCTCTCTCTCTCTCTCTCTCTCTCTCTCTCTCTCTCTCTCTCTCTCTCTCTTTCTCTCTCTCACGGGGGGCTCAGAATTCGGCAAACTCCTTGGCGCACTTCTCGGTGAAGGAGACCCGGATTTCTTCCTCCTCGTAGTCATCGAAGTTGCTGGTGTCGCCGGGGCCCTTGCACTTAGGGATGAAGGGAGCCTCAACCTGAGACGCACACACGCACGCACACACACACGCACACACACACACACACAAACACACACACACACACAAATATAAACACACACACACAAACACACATACACACATACACACACGCAAACACGCACACACACACACAAATATAAACACACACGCACGCACACAAATATACACACACACACACATACACACACACGCATACATACACACACACACACACACACATACATACATACACACACACACACACACACAAAACACACATACACACGCACGCACGCACACACGCAAACACACATACACACGCACGCACGCACACACACACACACAAACACACGCACGCACGCACGCACGCACACACACACAAATATAAACACACACACGCACGCACACAAATATACACACACACACACACGCACACACATCCACACACGCACGCACGCACACACACAAATATAAACAGACACACGCACGCACACAAATATACACACACACACACACACACACACACACACACACACACACGCACGCACGCACACACACAAATATACGTACACACAGGGATGGAAAGAAAGAGGACACAGAATTAATTCCCTTCAGGAAAATGTTTTTAGTTTTTTTGGGGGGGGCATGAAACCAGTTTACACACAGGGGCCGTTATAACCCATGACAACAAAGTAGGCCCTCCACTCTGGCGCTGGGTGATGGGGCTGCTTGGCTGAACCACTTATGACCACATTAACATTGTGGTTATGAGAAACGTTGTGGTCAGGTATGAGAAACGTTGTGGTCAGGTATGAGAAACGTTGAGGTCAGGGATGAGAAACGTTGTGGTCAGGTATGAGAAACGTTGAGGTCAGGGATGAGAAACGTTGCGGTCAGGGATGAGAAAGCGGTTGGGAAACGCCCCCTGCTCACCTTCCTCTGGTAGATGGCGATCCAGTCGGTGGTGGAAAACCACTTGTGGCCCTTGATGTCGTTGATTCTTCAGGTTCCCCATTCTCCACCTGCAGCAGGTTCCCGGAGGTCCTTCTTGAAGTCAGGTCCACCTGCAACATTTACAGCTTCTGTTCTAACATTTACAGCTTCTGAGGTCCATTTACAGGTTCTGAGCTGACATTTACAGCTTCTGGGGAATTTACATCTTCTGCAACCATCTTCTGTGACGTAACATTTACAGCTTCTGGACGCAACATTTACACCTGTGACGTCTAACATTTACAGCTTCTGTGACATCTAACATTTATATCTTCTGTGACGTCTAACATTTACAGCTTCTGTGACATCTAACATTTAACAAAACACTCTTCTTTAGTGCCCAAGTTCAGTCCTGGAACATTTACAGCTTCTGTGAACATCTAACATTTATAATCTTCTGTGTTAGTGAAGGGCGGAACAAAAGCCTCTAACATTTACAGCTTTCTGTGACATTTACATCTTGTTACATCTAACATTTACATCTTCTGTGACGTCTGACATTTATATCTTCTGTGACGTCTAACATTTACAGCTTCTGTGACATCTAACATTTATATCTTCTCTTCTGTGACGTCTGATTTACATCTTCTAACATTTACAGACATCTTTTACTCTTCTGTGACAACATTTACATCTTCTGTGACATCGAACATTTTATAACATCTAACATTTACAGTTCTGTGACGTCCATTTTCTTCTGCATTTGTGACATTAAAATTTAGAACACCTGTGACGTCCGTTTTTGCATTTGTAACACCTGTGATGTCTGTAACACCCGTACCATTTACGCACCGCGAACATCTGTAGCGCACCCGTGACACATCTGTATTGCGCGCAACCCTGTGACACAAGAACCCACCTTCCCAGAGACGATCTTCTCGTAGATCTGAATGGGCTGGTCGGCAAAGAATGGGGGGTAGCCCGCCGCCATCTCGTATATCAGCACGCCCAGAGCCCACCAGTCCACTGCTTTATTATAACCCTGAGAGAGAAACAGGGCAGTGAGAGGGAGGGAGAGAGGGAGAGAGAGAGAGAGAGAGGGAGAGAGAGAGAGGGGGAGAGGGAGGGAGAGAGAGAGAGAGGGAGGGAGAAGAGAGAGAGAGAGAGGGGGAGAGAGAGAGAGGGGGAGCGAGAGAGAGAGGGAGAGAGAGAGAGAGAGAGAGAGGGAGGGGAGAGAGGGAGAGGGGGAGAGAGGGGAGGGAGGGAGAGGGGGAGGAGGGGGAGAGAGAGAGAGGGAGGAGAGAGGGAGGGAGGGAAAGAGAGAGGAAGAGAGAGAGAGAGAGAGAGAGAGAGAGAGAGAGAGGGAGAGAGAGAGAGAGAGAGAGAGAGAGAGAGAGAGAGAGAGAGAGAGAGAGAGAGAGGGAGAGAGAGAGAGAGAGAGAGAGAGAGAGAGAGAGAGAGAGGGAGAGGGAGAGAGAGAGAGAGAGAGAGAGAGAGAGAGAGGGGGTAATGAGAGAAGGATAGAAGGGTAGTGAGAGAGAGAGGGAGTAAAGTGAAAGAGAAAGGAGAGTGTTGGAGAGAGGTTAGAACACACAGGAAGTGGAGCAGACAGACACATACACACACATACATACAGACAGACAGACAGACAGACAGACCCAGAGGAAAGGTACCATATTAAGAGCAGAAACAGTAGGCAGTAATTCAATCATCCCCTGGCCAAGGTACACTATAGAGGACTGAAGAATTAGCTCTACTATATTACCGGACTGAGAAATAGGTCTGCTAAGGAATTACAGTAGAAGCTAAAAGATTCGAACAGTTCTAGAATGAAGATGGAAGCATACAATGTGCTGGTGAAGACGCAGACAGCTAGGTTAACGGGGCAGGGTGCACCCACCTTGCTGAGGATGATTTCGGGGGCAAGGTACTCGGGGGTGCCACACAGCGTCCAGGTCCTACCCTTCACTCGCTTGGCAAACCCAAAATCTGTTACCTGGGAAACAGAGGGAAGGGGAGAGAAGGTGAGAGAGGGATGAGGGGGGAGAGGGAGGACAAGGGAGAGATAGGAGGTGGTTCAAAAGATAACATTCCGGGGCTGGCGGATAGCGTAGCGGTCTAACGCACACTGATTTGGCTGGTCCTGTACGAGTGTGAGCCACCTATAAGGGACGGAGTTCGAAACCCTTCTATAGCCAGACCGGCCCTGGCCGTTAGCCGCAATCGGGGGGGCGGCATTTGGCTGTCTGGTCGGCACGAACTCGCTGTGAAGCACGCAAGGTGTCTCAGAAAGGGGGTCATTTTAATTATATTTAAAAAAAAAAAAAGAAGATAGGGCCTCCCACGTGGCCCAGTGGTTACAACGTTTGAAGCTGGCCGAGACCGGGTTCGATTCCCCATCCGGCCAGAGCCGGCTCTGGCCGGGAGTGCCACTAGGGGGCAGCGATTGGCTGTCCGCCCCAGGGAGGGGGGAGGGAAGCTGACAGGACGTTCGCTGCACATAAGAGTGGCCCTGTAGTACCGGGTTACGGTCGACGGCCTGGTGAGTGCCGTCTTGTGGTGAGGACGCCTTCGGCACTACCGGTCACAGGACTACAGCAGCGGACTTGACATTACTAGGGGGAAAACAAAAATAGCGGGTGTAATTGGCTACTAAATTGGGAGAAAATGGGAGAAAATCTGAAACAAAATCTTAAAAAATAAAATAAAAAATTTAAATAATCACCAGCTGGAGACCTGTTGACGGAAAGCAAAAACTTCCCCGCAGGCAACACTAAGAGGTGCACTGCCCTGCATGTGAGAGCAGCAGGAACTCACCTGTATGTAGCCCTGCTGGTCAATGAGCAGGTTTTCTGGTTTCAGGTCTCGGTAGATGAGGTCCAGGGAGTGCAGGTACTCGAAGGTCAGCACAATCTGGGCCGCGTAGAAGCGGGCGTGGGGCTCGCTGCGAAAGAGGGGGGCGGGGCGGAGACGGGGGGTGAGAGGGGGAGAGAGGGACGGACGAGTGCAGGAGAGGAAGAGAGAGACGTGTAAGCGCCGGTGTGCGAGAGAGAGGTGCGAGATAGTTTGCGATCATTAGGCACTGGCGTGTGTGTGAGAGAGTAGGAGTATTTGAGAGAGAGAGAGAGATTACTATGTGCTGGTGTGTTTGCGTGAGTAATATATGCCATTTAGCAGATGCTTTTATCCAAAGCGACTTACAGTAGTGAATGCATACATTTTCAGTATATGTGGCCCCAGTGGGGATTGAACCCACAACCTAAGCGTTGCCAACGCTGTGCTCCACCAACTGAGCCACAGAGAACCACGTGAGTGAGTGAGAGAGCAAGATGCGTACGTGTCGATGTGTAATATTGCACACGTGTGCTATTTTTTGGCAACGCGATTCAATTTGTCATGCCAATAAAGCTCCATTTGAGTTGCATTGAATCGGTGTATGTGAGGGAAGTGTGAGACAGAGAGCGATGATTAAGCAATGGTGTGTGTGTGTGTGCGTGCGTGAGAGTGCGAGAGTGCGAGAGTGAGACAGTGCGAGAGTGAGACAGTGAGAGTGAGACAGTGAGAGAGTGATGGTGAGATAGTGAGTGCGAGAGTGAGACAGTGAGACAGTGAGACCGTGAGAGAGTGAGACAGTGAGACAGTGAGAGAGTGAGAGAGACAGTGAGAGACTGAGACAGTGAGAGAGAGAGAGACAGTGAGAGAGTGTGAGACAGTGAGATTGCGAGATGAATAAGTATGGGTGGTCAGGGCCAGAGCAGGAGAGAGTGAGACAGTGAGACAGTGAGACAGTGAGAGAGAGAGTGAGAGTGCGAGAGTGAGACAGTGAGAGAGTGCGAGAGAGAGATGAGTAAGTATGGGTGGTCAGGGCCAGAGCAGGAGGGAGTGTCAGTTGCTCACCTGAACCTGCCAATTCTCCGTAGATGGGAGAACATCTCACCTCCTGGGACATACTCCATGATCATGTACAGATTAGTGTTGTCCTGCAGGAGACAAACACAAACACACACACTCCATCACCATGTACAGACTAGTTTATCCTGCAGGGGAGACAGACTAGACACACACACACACACACACACACACACACACACACACACACAAACACACAAACACACAAACACACAAACACACACACACAGACACACACACACACACACACACACACAGACAAACACACAGAGACACACACACAGACACACACAGACACACACACACACACACACACACACACACAGACACACACACACAAACACACACACAGACACACACACACACACACACAGACACACACACAGACACACACAGACACACACACACACAAACACACACACACACACACACACACACACACACACACACACACACACACACACACACACAAACACACACACAGACACACACACAGACACACAGGGTGCCAGCGGCTCGTACCTTGAAGGAGTGCTCCACTCGGACTAGGAAAGGGAAGCTGACCGCTTGGAGGATGCGCTTCTCGTTCAGCGTGTGTTCGATCTGTTTCAGCTTCACTACCTGAGAGACAACAGGGAACGAACACGGTCAGCGTGTCCAGAGAGAGAGAGAGAGAGACATTCAGAGATGACCCGAGTACCAGGAGCGATTCTTCGGCTTGAAATAGAGGGAGGCTAAACGCCACACCTTTAAAAAGATGATTATTCTCAACCTGTTTCTGTTTACGTTCCTCGATCATCAGCAAAGAAATGAATTAGCTGACCAGTCGACGCCAAAATGTACAGCCTCCCAATTTTTCTTTTTCTTTACATCACACAATTATTCAGAAATTAGGCAATTATTTCAAGGAATATCGACTTTGTGAACATTCGTTAATCTGATCGCTGCATATCAGACCGCTTAACGTTCAGGAAAAAAAAACACTGCAGATTTCTCCGAACCGACTGATGTTTGTTAGCTCTGCTTCACTTCTCGATTCTCAAAGCGCTACACACCTCATGGAAGGATTTCAAGGTCCTGCACAGTCACTGCATTTCACATGTAAGTGGTTCTGTGTGGCTCAGTAGGTAGAGCGTGGCGTTAACAACGCTTAGGTTGTGGGTTCAATCCCCACTGGGACCACATATGCAGAAAAATGTATGCATTCACTACTGTAAGTCGCTTTGGATAAAAGCGTCTGTTAAATGGCGTATATTATATTATATTATTATTATTATTATTATATTATATTATATTAAATGACTTTAGAGTGTTCCAAAATACATACCCCCCCACCCCAAATATAGTGCTCAGAATTGGAGATATACGCCTCATCTCTGACTGGAAGCAAGGCTGTGAGGCTGAGTGAGCAGGCAGGCAATATTCACGAGCTCGCCTTATCCGACACACCTATTGACCTACGCCGGCAACGAGTCCCGCGGTTTCCAAACAGGAGACGAGAGTGCGCACCGAGCCTTAATATACTGCAGCCATTTCTCTCGCTCCTCTTCTTCTTGTGTAAGGACACGTTTGTCGTTTTTTACACCCAGACACGGCGTAGTGAGGTTTTACCATGTTAGCTACCGCCTATTGCCGTCCGTCACATTTCAATTCTTGCAGCTAGCTACGTTTGAAGGCCAGTAAACAATACAGAGCGATGACGCTTCCAGGCGGTGATTTTTGCTAAGCGGTCATTGGTGTATTCAAATGAGCTGGGTCCTCTGATGTCACGAATACTCCCATGTCAGCCAATAAGGAACACTTTATTTTTTATTTTTTTATTAAACGAAGGAGGAGCCTGATTCAGCTTCATGGGCGTACCTGCAATGGTCTGTTTTCAAGATTTCCACTTCCATCTGGCTTTGCCCAAACATCATCCAATTTGATAATTTGATAATTTTATTCATGAATACATTTTTATTTTGTTTCTGATATTCTCCCATTTTCTCCCAATTTAGTAGCCAATTACACCCTACATTTTTCATGTCAATCGCCCCTCATAATGTGAGTTCGCTGCCGTAGCCCTGTGACCGGTAGTGACAAAGGCGAAGTATCGTCTCCTCCGAGACGGCACTCGCCAAGCCTGTCGACCGTAACTCCGGTACTCCAGAGCCACTCCTGTACGCAGCGATCTTCTTGTCGGCTTCCCTCCCCCTCCCTGGGGCGGACAGCCAATTGCCACCCCCTAGTGGCACTCCCGGCCAGAGCCAACTCTGGTGCTGCTGGTGGAATAGAACCGCGGTCACCATGGCCAGCGTCGAACGTTGTAACCGCTAGACTCCCCCCCCCCCCGCCCTATTTGATGATTTTGACTGTTCAGGACCTTTAGGTTACAAGGGCGTCGCATATTCTCTGTAACGATTCAGTTGACGTTTACTCAATGAAACCCGTTGCTGTGGCTTACGGTCTGACGTCGTGAGGAAACGGAACTCTACGACGCGAGACACAGGAGGCTTCGTGATTCCTCGCACTATTATTCGATTATTTGGCGCGCTTGTTAATCAAGCAAAATTAATGAGCCCGGTCAGGACCAATGGTCGGTTTAAAGGCACGACTTCAACCTCCTCTGCGCTCAGCGCGTGACAGACAGCGGTCAGGGAACGGTCAGGGAGCGGTCACTCGTGGTCAACCAGGAAGCGGTCGGTGCGTTTGCCCGGGGGCGAGGTCTGTGCTTGGGTTTGCGTGAACGAGCAGGACGGCAACCTAACAAAGTGGTATTTACATTACATTACATTACAGGCATTTAGCAGACGCTCTTATCCAGAGCGACTTAGTTTTACATTTCTTTACAATCCATTTATACAGCTGGATATTTACTCAAGCAATTCAGGTTAAGCACCTTGCTCAAGGGTACAACGGCAGTGTCCCACCTGGGGATTGAACCTGCAACCTTAACGTTACAAGCCCAGTTCCCTAACCATTATACCACACTGCCTGCCTGCCTATTTCTCCCCTTCCCCCCCCCCCCGCAAAATGCCTGCGCATTGTACGTGACCTGTCAATCAAGTGTTCAGAATGACTTTGCGCAATAATGACATGGACTGCAGAGACCATCAAAACTGAGACAACTGCAAAAGCGTGACACGCCCCTCTCCCCCTCCCCCTCCCACGGCAGGTCCCCCGGCCCCAAAACCCAAACCCACCTTCTGTTTGTCGAGGATTTTCATGGCGTAATGCTGACCCGAGTCTTTGTGCTTGACTAGCATGACCCGACCGAAAGAGCCAGTGCCCAGGGTCTTTAGCCTCTCGAACTGGTCCAGAGCAGCTGTGTTCTGTGGGGTTAGATTGAAACGGTCACTCTGCACTCAAGAATTCTGGGCCAGGCAATCCTCGCTCAGCACATGACAGACAAAGCCCACTCCATTACATTTACATTACAGTAGAGGCAATACTCCGCAATATTCCATTTGTGAGGACAAGGCAAGGGCAAGCCTCACGCTCATATTTATAATAATTGGATAAATACATCAATTGGATAAATAAAAACCCTTACGACTGTATAAAAAATGCACAAGGATAAGCAACATGCGAATCGATGTATATGGCACGGTGATTTCTACATTCAGCTCAGTTTGGGCAATGTCAAAATAAACATTTAAAAATGCAGGGCCTCCCTGCGTGGTCCAGTGGTTACAACATTCGACACTGGCCACGGCAACCGACGGGGTTCGATTCCCCGTCCCGCCAGAGTGCCACCAGGGGGCAGTGATTGGCTGTCCGCCCCAGGGAGGGGGGAGGGAAGCTGCGCATAAGAGTGGCCCTGTAGTACCGGGTTACGGTCGACGGCCTGGTGAGTGCCGTCTCGGAGGAGATGTTACTTCGCCTTCGTCACTACCGGTCGCAGGACTACGGCAGCAAACTCACATTACTAGGGGGTATTGACATAAAAGTAGCGGGTCTAAATGGCTACCAAATTGGGAGAAAATGGGATAAAATCAGAAACAAAATCTTTAAAAAATAATTTAAAAAATGCGTTCAGGCCTTGTTGGCACGTCCCCCAAAATACCCCGGGGAGGGCGGCGTTAGGGACCGGCCTGTTGGCTGTTGATAGCCACGTTGACAATAAATGTGTCTGAAAAGGCCTGGAGTGCCCCAGGTCTGATTCACTGAGTTCACAGCCAGCAATTCAAATGCCAATTAAGTCAGTGAGCAGACGCTCTGACCCTGAGCGACTCGCAACAAGTGCATCCCACTAACTGGGGTGAGGCTGCGTGTCACATTAACGGTCTTCACAAAAACAACTGTGGGCCTCCCGCGTGGTCTAGCGGTAAGAGCGTTCGACGCTGGCCACGGCGACCGGGGTTCGATTCCACCGGTCGCGCCAGTTTCGGCTCTGGCCGGGAGTGCCACTAGGGGGCGGCAATTGGCTGTCCGCCCCTGGGGGGAGGGATATAAATATATATTTTTTAAATGTAAATTTTTTTTAAAAGGGAAGACTCGCTGCATATATGAGTGTTCGTGCGTCGGTGACAGGCTTCAGCCTAGGCGGGTACTGGCTCGAAGGAGGCAGTGCAGCGCTCGCTACTGGCCGGACTACGGCAGCGAGTTCTCATACGAGGGAGGGGATAATTGGCACGAAAAAAGAGAGAGGGGTGGAT
>JAINUG010000370.1:280000-365000 GCA_029706075.1 Aldrovandia affinis | reverse complement strand
TACCGCCCACGGAAATATTGTTCACAAACATTGTGAGAAATGCTAGTTCGTGCGAACCAAACTTTTATTGGCCCTGGTCCAGACATGAGTTCTGTACAACTACATTTTAACTGAAGCCTCGTTTTTCCACAGAGTTTAAATTGATACCCGCGCGCTTTCACAAAGCAGATCGTCTTTCCCATGGTAGAATTTATTTGTGCAAAGTGCAAAACACAAACACAAGCATAGCAGCGTCATAAACAGAGAACAGGGTGGGCTACGGTTAAAAACGTCTATTGAATTATGGCCATTTGAGTCGCTTATGAGCTCTCCATTTTATCATTAAAAAAATAATTTAAACTTTATTTTTTTATTTTTTTAAATACACAAATATTGAATCTCTCCATTCATCTTGGGTGTTGGAATGCAGATCCGAGATTAGATTCGCTACAATGTGACAGCCCGGACACACGTGCGCACGCACACACACACACGGAACTGTGGAACTCTGCAGACTCCAAACAAACACGACGCTAGTCCCTGTGCAGAGACACACCCCGCAGTCCACAAACACACTGTCCAGCGCCTCCTGCACTCAGAGGGAGGGAGGGTTCCGGTTGGCAGGGCATCCCCAGCCTCTTCGCTCGCCTGCCTGCGTCGGCAGCGCAGCACAAAGAGCGGCCCTCCGAAACGACGGCTGCGCGGGTCAGCTGCTGTAAAGAAGTGGGGCTGCTGGGCGGCTCCAGTGGGCGGACGGGGCCCGAGGGTCTGGTACCGAATCTGGACCGTGTCAGTGGCGACCGCGGCCGGCGGCTCCACCGCGCAGCAGACGACTGGCTGTGACGACGCACGGGGAGAGAGGGGACTCGTCACGCCCCGGCTGACCCCCCGCTCTGGTCACCCGGGCGCCCACAGCCTGCCCGCACAAGCTGCACACGAAGGGTCCTCCTCCGGGCGGTCGTCCGTGCGAGCTTAGCGCGGAGACCACGGGCGCGGAACGACGCGGGGGCTGACACCACCTGCTCCAGGAGAGAGCGCACGCTCGTCCACGCTCTCTCGAGTCGACAAGAGGCCGCCACGCAATGCCTATAGTCCTGCTGTCCTATAGGCATTCAGAATTTAGAGGAAAACAGGACAGCGCAGCGCAGCGATGGGACACGGTTACAAACACACGGGAGTGGACACGCCCATCGCGCTGCGCCAGCCAATCAAAATCTATCGGGTAAGGCGATGGAGCACATCAAAAAACAGCAGGGCTAAAACCCGAGTGGTCTAGCGGTAAGAGCGTTCGACGCTGACCACGGCGACCGGGTTCGATTCCACCGGTCGCGCCAGTTTCGGCTCTGGCCGGGAGTGCCACTAGGGGGCGGCAATTGGTCCAGCCAATGGCGATGGAGAGTCGAAGGTGAACCAACGAAAAGAATAAAACGGGAAAATGTGGCCCAACCCAGAGTAACAGAACACTACATATGATGCGAAGGTTCTCAGAGTTTGAAAAACGACGACTTCGGCTTACGGGGGACCTAACCAGGAAGTGGCCGTACGGCTCCACTTCAGCGAGGACAAGTTATTATAAGCACAAAATGACACAGCCTACTGTAAAATCAAACATGTTACCATCAGTGATCGATACTGAATGCAATCTTGAAATGAACTAAAATAGCGCAAAATATATATGACAGACATTAAACAAACGTAGCTATATACATTATTACTTACACAATTCCCCCCAATGTACATTAGAAATAAAAAGGGCCACTGTGTGCATCTAGTAACAGGAGGGATCATTTAACACGGTACCTAGCTAGTCCTTTTGAACTCATCACTTTAGTATAGCCAGCCAGTTGGGTGGTTAGCTTGGCCAATTTGGCATTCCTGTTTAGAAAGCTAGTTTCATGGGTAGCTAGCTAGCTGTACTGAAATGTTGAAAGGGGGGTTTCAATGTCCGACGCTGGCCATGGCGACCGGGGTTCAATTCCCCGTCGCGCCAGAGTCGGCTCTGGTCGGGAGTACCATTGGGGCGGAAATTGGCTGTCCGCCCCAGGGAGGGGGGAGGGAAGCCGACACAGTTCGCTGCGCACAGGAGTGGTTCTGGGGTACCGGAATTACAGTCGACAACTCGGCGAGTGCTGTCTCGGAGGAGGCAGCGCTTCACCTTTGTCACTGCCGGTCACAGGGCTACAGCAGCGAACTACGAGGGAGGGGGTTGAACTAAGCACAGCGGGAGTAATTGGCTACCAAACTGGGAGAAAACGGGGGGAAAATCGGGAAAAAAATACAAAAATAAAATGTTAAAAGGGGGACAAAGCAGGAGCTGACCAGAAACCGTCATAAAGTGTTTCCTTTATTTTGGCAGTTACCACGGACGCACATACACACACCTCCAAAAGTATTCACACCCTTGATAAAGATGAGCAAAGAATGCTCTATAAAATAAACAACAAAGGTAATTAGCTATATTGTATGCTCAAAAATTGAGAAAATTATATTTTACACTAAAGAAAAAGATTTTGTTCAACAAGCAATATTTTCCTCCCAAAAGATCCAACAAAAATAAATCTGCATTAACGTACTACTTTTTCAAGGGAACTGTGCTGTGGCCTCCCTTGGCTTTCTATTTCACTGGAGTATAAAAACAAGGTAACGCTAAATCCATTTGTCATCCATCACCATGGGGAAAGGCAAAGAACTCTCCGAAGAAACAAGACAAAGGCTTACTGACCTTCACAAGCCATGAGATGGTTACAAACAAATAAATAAATAAAAAATATATATTATTACGTCAATAATTACAAAGTTTTAAACCACTGGAAAAGTGGTAAACCTCTCTGGTAGAGGACACAATTGCATCTTGCCCCCACAAACACACACACACATATATATATGTTTGAGTACACTGCAGGAAACTAGATTTATCTCATAATTGACAATGTTTTACACCGTATAAAAAACACATGTAACAATAAACAAAAGGAACATCAAAGCAATGTTCAAAAAAATTGAATTGAAAATTGAATATTTGATTCCTCAAAATAGCCACCCTTTCCTGTGATAACAGCCTCACAAACACAGGCCATTCGGTTAATACGGGTTTCAGCAGGAAATCAGTCTTCCCAGCTCTCCTGCGGCAATTCCAAGAGACACTCTGCTTTGCTTTGACTCTTCTGTCCAGTTCGTCCCATACAAGTTCTACTGGATTGAGGTCTGGACACTGGGCAGGCCAGGTCACTAGTTTGAATTGTCCTTCACGTTCCTCCTTCACCAGATATTTCTTACACAACCTCAAGGTGTGTTTCGGGTCGTTACCTTACTGAAGAATGAAGGAGTGCCCGATTAACCGTAATCCAGATGGAAGGTGTACTCAAACTTTTGACTGGTACTGTGTGTATATATATATGGCCCAACCAACTGCAGAATTTAAAGAACATGATTTGTACAGCCAGTAGCAAAACAGAGTATTAGAAGGTCAACATAGCAAAACATAGTCATAAAATGTGGCCCAACCAAGGACCGAATACGTTCCTGGGGAGTGGAATTATAACTCTTATTATTCTATTCGCTCTTGTTTGGCGACCTTCTACATCATACTGCAAGTCTTCCTCAACCCCCCACTCTCTGGCCATGTTTCTCAGCAGTGCAGGCTGTTAAACTACATACCAACCAGTGAAAATACTTAAACTCTGTGCTGCCATTAATGGTTGTAAGAGGAAAGAGAACCAGGCTTTCCATTTTTCTTATTTCCTTCAGAGAAGGACGGATCATTCATTCTTAAAATGTCAATGTGTGATCTATTCACAAGAGGCATAAGCGTTTTTTTTTTTTACATTATGGTAAATGAGCTAACGTTAGCTAGTCCGCACAACTTAAACAAGCCTCGGTATCTTGGCAGCCATTTTGTTTTCACGTCACCTAGCTAGTGAGCTACCATCAGTCTAAAGTGTGATTATTTTCATTGAAAATGTATTACGGTTCACCCTTTTCCCCAGTTTTTTTTTTGAGCGTGCTAACAGTTTAACGTTAGCAACCGGCAAGGTTATATTTCATTTCAATGTTCATTCCGATAGCCAATCACTTGGCAGCTGCTGCAAATATCTCGTGCAGTAATCCAATTCACGCAAAGGATGCAGGGACTGAGGGATACTTTACATGATGTGGGCCATGACGGAAGTGACCCTTTGATATGAACGGGGCCTACAATAAGACTGCGCTCTTATTAAGTCTAGGTTTTTGGCCTAACCAATGGCAGAATAGAGTAGCAGAAGGCCTCTCAGCCAATGGAGGGAGGGGGTTAGGAGGAGGCCACACACACAGAGAGAGCTGTTGTTCAGAAAGCCCTCCACATCACATGATGTTCAAGAGATTTGGCAGCCTCAGGATTTGGCCCCTAAGGAAAGACAGAAACAGCAGATAACCACACTTCCTCTCGCTCGCGCGTCACACCCAAGTTTTACGGGCGTCCATGACTTGGTGAGGCGGGGGGGGTAGGGCCCGTGCCCCACCCATGTCTCAGCTCTCCGATGAAGGAACCGTCTTATGTAAACATGGCGCTTGGGCCGTGCTTGCTGCTCCTCTTCCTCCGTCTGGGCCTGCTCAGTAAAACCCTCTCCCGTAGAGGAGAGGAGCCAAGCCAGTGAGGCAGGAAGGCGGTGAGTAAATTGACAACGGTTATGAAGCTCTGGCAGAACCATGGTCATGGGTTGGAACCTGGGAGGTCTTCGGATTCACGGAATGAACCTCGTTCGAAAGCTTTCGACCACAGGAGACGGGCAGGTGCGCACGCTCATTCGCACGCCCGCGCACAGGCACGGCTCGCAAGTAGAGTAGGCAACGTACACTCTGTCGGTGGCAGTTATTTCAGTGTGGCCATGCAGGTGGAAATACCTGCTCTGCCACACTGCTCTACCCAAGAGGCAACATCACCTGATCAGCATAGCTCGACACACTGCGCCCAACCAAGGGTGACAAGGCCACCGTCATGCCATCCCGAAAACCCAGCAGGGCCAATCCAACCTCCGGCCCTCCCAACAGGCAACAAGGGGTAAAAAGGCCACTACTGCCCTGTCCTAAAAACACTGACCCCTCCTGACAACCGATCTGGGGCAATATGGCCACCATTTCCCCCCACTTGAAAACAATCACAGTTGTGAAATTGTTAAATGCTCCAGACTCGAGAAAAGCCAGACAAATGTGTCAAGTACATAATCAGAGCCAGGGCAGCACAGAAACACAAACAGTGTGTCCCACCTTTCCATTTTTCGAAATTCACCATCCTCCTTTGACATTTACTACCTAAAACAGGCCGTTTCATCAACTTGCATCAGAGGATTTAGGACACATTGTGCACTAGATTTCTCCCTCTCTCAATCGGGGCATAGATGCATGCCATCCCGGCCCGCTTGTGCTATATGATTCAACCGTTTGAGATCAACGCGTTTGTGCTTGTTAATCCAGGTCGCAGGTGCACGGTCGTGCCTTTGTCCCGTCTGATCTCGAAAGCCTTTGATAGCGCGATCCCACGGTAGGGGCACAACACGCACATTCAGCTCCATTCCCACCCTGCGAGACCACAAAGTGGCAGGCCGAACACCCGAGGTACAGACACCTCGGGTCAAGGGTAACCATCCGAAATTCTTACTTCAGTATGAAAAGAGGAACGACGTTTAATCTTTCGATTCACTTAAGACCCTTCGAAGTTCACTTAATCGAGTCCACACACAAGTACCGCAGGGCAGCTAAAATCACGGTAAACTACCATGTAGTCGTGTATGGTATGGTACCAGCACTGCTTAATAATGTATGTCGTTAGCTAACCAGCTAACGTTAAATGGCGAGGCTCGTACCAACGCTATATGTTATGGTAGCAAGCTGTGTGTAGCTAACATGCAAGCCTGTCCGCTATCCATTTCCTGTCTATGCCTATAGCTAGCTACTAGCTGGCTAGCATGGACGGATGTAGCAGGCTAGCCAGTTTACATGGCAAACTGCAGACGATTAAAGATCAAAATACGAATGTAACACATCTCATTTCGCCGTGCGTCAGTTGTGGTTCGGCGTATCACGATTGTAAATCGTGTGTCGGCGAGTGATTCATGTATTGACGTTAATATACACACAAAAAAAAAAATCTCACCACTCTCCATCTCGCTCCCTTTCTTAGCAGTGGGTGCGTTGCCCATGATTGCGGGCCGTTAAGGGGATCCCTCGGACCCGGATCACCCTGTGCTCCTCTTCGGGGGGTCTTTCCAAAAGCCGGGCTTGAGATTTCCGCTGGTGATCTTTCGACTAACCACTTTACTCGGAACTTATATTCGTTTCGCTTTTTTCTTCCTCCCCCTAGCTATCGTTAGCCAGTTTCCCCTTAGCCGTTATGGGGAGGGGGGGAAGGCAGGCCAAATACGGCAGGTATTAGCTAGCTAGCGAGCGAGCTAGCTAGCGGTCTGTGTCCCCGCTGTGTCTCTGCGGCTACCCTGCTCTCCGGGTCGAGTCCAGTGCGCCGAACCCGGTTCGGATCTCCTATCCTTGCCCGTCCCCTCCGCACAGCCCCCGTCGAGGCCCCACCGGCTCTCCGCTGTATTTTTTCGATCACTAGAACCCCGGTCGGGCTGCTCCTAGTGCCCGCTATTCTAAACTGGTCACACCCCCTTCCTGTCCCAACCCCGGTTCCGATGCCCTGTCTGAATCCAGTACCGATTACAAATTACCCAAATCAACAGCCCCCCCATTAATTCTCAGACTCAGGGCTGAAGAAACTCCAGCCTTACGAAGAGTCCGCCTCTGCGCAGACCCTATAGGCCAAGTCGCATACAATGGAGGAATTGAAAGACAGCCGAGAATGGCTATTGATTGGCCGTCTGGCGGAATGTCAGGCATTTGAGGCGTTTGGATTGGTAGACGGGTACATGTCAACAGCATTTATCCCGCCTCCTCAAACCAGCTAATGACGTCACCTATTATTTTCCTCTTGTTAATGCCACGCCTTCTTCTCCATTCAGTAATTTTGGTTGGCTTGTCAGCGTAGATTTATTGGTAGTCTTACCTAGAAACCGTCCCATTCGCGGAATTTTGATTGGTTGTCGAAGTAAGGACCTGTAAAACGAAATGGCCTCGCCGACCCCCTCCCGCCCGGCTAATCCGTGATTGGCCGAGTGACGTCAACGACGAGCTATTTTTAGAAAGTTGGTCAGAATTTAAGGCACGGGGAGACTCTACGACTTCAGAATATTAAAAAGCAATTGATTTGTTACCATCCACTTTAAGGCCGTACCCATGTTAAATATAAACAAGAGAAACAACTGAACCAGAAAACAAACGTCAGTGCCTCCTTATTGATCGCTAGCTTCATACAATCCAAACGCCGAACAGCCCCTGAGGGCTCTGTTTGTTTGTAGCGGCAACCAATGTGTTGTCAAGGAAAACGGCAAGCCAACAATTTGGGCTGGGTGTGAATAGCTCATTCTGAGATGCAAATCATCAGCATTCGTCTCTTTTTTTTCAGAGACCTATGAGATTATGTGTCAATGAATACAGAGCTATGATTAAATTAATTTATTAGGCTATCGTTATTATTAGGTCCCTCATGGTGCCACGGGTAACAGAGTTCAAAGTTCACAGTTCCGTTGGTTGTGCTGGACACGGCCTTCGCCTCGCATTCTCATCACCGTACATTCCAGTTGCCTGTCAGGGGAAAAAGGGCCTCTTCTCAACACAAAACAACCATAGCTGAACCCACCTCCCCACCAAGACACACGCAAAAAGATGCACGAACACACACTCGCTTACTTACTCGCTTACTGACACCCACATATGCAAATACGCTTAACACGCACACACACAGCAGTGGCTGTCACGTTGCCCTTCGTAGCCCCAATTCCGTGAAGTCATATGACTTCATTGTTTAAGTTCTGTGCTTGGGTACATGGCTCGCCTTCAGGTCCTAACCGCCAGCCAGATACGGGTGAGCCAGCAGTCTGCTGCTGAAGGACTACTCTGTGGCCTCACCGGGGCAGGGGGCTTTTAAAACTTTACATCCATTTTTTATGATTCATCAGACGACAAACATTCACACAGCACACAGTTCACATGTTAAAATACACACATACACACACAGGCCTCCCGGGTGGTCTAGTGGTTACAACGTTCGACGCTGGGACTGCGACCGGGGTTCGATTCCACCGGCCACGTCAGAGTCGGCTCTGGCCGTGAGTGCCACCAGGGGGCGGCGATTGGCTGTCCGCCCCAGGGAGGGGGGAGGGAAGCCGACATGAAGTTCGCTGCATACGGGAATGGCTCTGGAGTACCGGAGTTACAGTTGACAGCTTGGCGAGTGCCGTCTCAGAGGAGACGATACTTTGCCCGTGTCACTGCTGGTCACAGGGCTACGGCAGCAAACTCACAATACGAGGGGGGGATTGACATGAAAAATGGAGGGTGTAATTGGCAACTAAGTTGGGAGAAAATCTGAAACAAATTCTTGAAAAAAAAAAAAAGAAACACACACACACACGTGCAGTATGCCAAACACACACTGCAGTCAAATTCAATCACACTCCCCACCGACACTCACATACACAACAGTCCCCCAAACACTCACACACAAACCCCAGTCCACCAAACACTTACGCACTGCAACATCACGTCTTTTTCAGATCAGCCAGATTTTCACATATGAAGTCACTCTACCCAATCAGTGAGGCCACAGGACTGGGTGGGTGTGTCAGAGCAGTAAAGTGCGGACGGACAAAGGTGCAGAGATGTAGAAGACGGTCAAAGGGCGTGAAGATAGTACATGCCATTTCACAGACGCTTTTATCCAAAGCGACTTACAGTAGTGAATGCGGTCCTGGTGGGAATTGAACCCAAAACCTACGCTTTGTCAACGCCATGCTCTATCTACTGAGCCACACAGAACCACAGAAGATAGGATGAAGAACTCGGTATAGTGACGACACGCAGTCGGTTGCAGAGTGTGGCCACGTGCCTCGTGTCGATCGGGCACCTGCAGTCTGCCTGCTGCGTTAACCGCAACTTGCCGAAGTCCTTCGGCACAGCACCTGCGGCCGCTCACACGGTGGACTGCAGAGCGGAAAAGACTGAGCGCATGCGTTTGGGAAAATGAATTCCCGATTCCAGCTCGCGGACGCTGTGGCGACCAGTGAGGCCTGAAGTTGGGTTCGGGTATTCCAAACGGCTTGCAAAATTGTGGGAAAAAAGATCTATGGTTTCAGATGCAGCTGGACCGGTGCTCTTCTCACGACACAAAACCGTTAGCATAATGGTTAAGGAACTGGGCTTGTAATGCAAAGGTTGCAGGTTCGATTCCCAGGTGAACCACTGCCGTTGTACCCTTGAGCGAGGTACTTAACCTGAATTGTTTCAGTAAAATATCCAGCTGTATAAATGGATTGTACGTAAAAGGAATGTAAACTGTGTGAGTCGCTCTGGATAAGAGCGTCTGCTAAGTGCCTAAAATGTCAATGTAAATGTAAAAGTATGACTCCAGCAATAGCCTCCGTTTCCACGATTCTTACGATCGCAGGTTGTGCATGGATCAGCAAGCAGCTGGGAAGAGGTACATGGTATAGCATCAGAAACATCCATATCAGCAGGGGTGCACGTAAGTGAGTGGTACGCCAGTACGCATTCGCGTCCTCAAACGTTAATTATGTACCAAGCAAGACGACAAACTTTTGAAAGATACGCGACAAAGTTTGATCAGTCCATCACTGGTAAGTTCTTTTTAATATGATATTAAACTGTTTTAATATGATTAAAATTACGTGAAATGAACTTACCAGTGATGGACTGATCAAACTTAAAGTTGCTTATGTTACAAAAGTTTGTCGTCTTGCTTGGCACGCAATTAACGTTTGAGGATGCGGTTAACGTTTGAGAACACGAATGCGTACTGACGTACCACTTACGTGCACCCCTGCATATTACAACCCAAGCTCCCAAGGAATTATTCTGCATTTCTTGCACTAGATCTTTACCAAGCTAACGAGCAAACTACACGTTATCTTTTGCTCTGCTTTGATAAGACTTTTCATATTGAGCTGAAGACATTAAACACATTGCAATCGCAACCAAACCTTCAGCAAACGATGTTAGTCAAAGCTTTTTGTTAGCAGAGCCCATTGTAATCCTATCAGACTTGGCTTCAGGGACTTTCAGCTCTCAGTAGGTCGAAGATTAGCTTGCCCGCCCGCCCCCAAAACAAACTCAATCCCACGACCATTCAGTGTCAAATGTAGAATCTGATCCAGGATCAGTCCGCTGTGCCAGAGTGCTGTAAGGGTTATGGTCCAGCCCTGAGCGCGCTCCTCCAAAGTAACGACTGCGCAACTCAGGTGACGGACCGAGGACAGCGCCCTCCCCAAGTTGATGGATGATGTTGCGATCTACAAATTTGAGACGGGCCTAAATAAAACTGGACATTCCAAAATGGAAAGAAGGGAAGAAGAACAAAGTATCAGGATTAATTTGGCGTGGGGGAAAAAACGGAACAAAAGCAATTGGAATAGCTTCATGGCCAGGCTGGCAACAAACCTCGCCATTCAATTCAAGTGATGACAAAAAAATAATAATTAAAACAAAAACATTTTATTTCCAACGAGTTAGATTTTATAAAGCCTTTTTTTCTTTACTACAATACAACACATTACAAAAAGAAAGAGGTCTGTCCATTTCTGAAGACCAAAAGGAAAAAAAAACTATGTACAGAATACAGGGGGGGAAAAAACAAAACAAAACACACCATCTCTGTCCCCAAAGTCCTCTGTTCTCAGTTAGCCAACCCTAAAACGCCAGCACCCGTGTGTGGTTCTCAGCCCCGACCGCAACGCAACGCAACACAATCCGGGCTATAGAACACTGAACCAGAAACAAAATGCAGAGCATGGAAGCCTCAACCCAAACCCCACCCAAAAACAAATCACTGTTTCATCTCCATCCCACAATGCACGTGGCTTTTTCCCTCTCCCGCTGGTGGCCTGGTGATTCAATCACTGAACAGCAGACTGACTTCGGTTCAACGGTCAATTCGACCACTGATTATTACAAACAGGATGCAAAGAGGGTTAGCCCACGATTGTCAGGGTTGGTGCATGAAAACACACGCTTATTATCCTTCACCTCTTTCACTTGGGATGTTCCTGTAGTGACAATAAATCAAACCAAATAAAAAAGGTATAGTCTTCTATTGTTTTCTTTTTTCAAATAGAAAAATGGAGTGAGTTCATGGGAAAGTGTGTTCCGATGGCGCAGACTTTGGGTTGTAGTCCAGAGATCCTGTCCTGTGTGGGAGACTCTGCCCCCTGCAGGTATGGAGGCCCAGGCCACACCGCCCTGATGAAGCAGGAGGGTTAGGGCTTCAGAGCCACAGCATGGCAAGTGCTGTAAGGCAAAGTATGTGTGTGTGTGCGCATGTGTGTGTGTGTGTGTGTGTGTGTGTGTGTGTGTGTGTGTGTGTGTGTGTGTGTGTGTAAAAGTACACATTTATGTGCACGTGTGTCTAAAAGTGCACGTTGTGTGCATGCATATGTATGCGTGTATGTGTGTGTGTAAGCATGTGTGTGTTTGTGTGCACGCGTGTATGTTTATGCGTAGTGTGTGTGTGTTTCCGTGTGTGCACAGATCTTCCTCTACAACCAGTCCATGGAGTTGTGAGGGTGTGTGTGTGTGTGTGTAGTAGTTGGGTGCGTGCATGTGTATGCATGTACCTGTGTGAGACCTTCCTCTACAACCAGTTCATGGGGTGGTGTGGGGGCGTGTGCACGGGCGTGTGTGCGTGATGGGGGAAGTGTGTGAGATCATCCTCTATAAACAGTCCATGGAGTTGTCAGGCAACAGGTTTAGGGGCGGGGCTTTGCCGGGGGGGCAGGAGGGGGGGCAGCATGGTGTTGGGGGCGGGGTCCACGTTCTCCGAGTCCTCCATCCTCTCCGCGCAGCCCTCCCAGTTGATGTGGAAGCGTGTGACGCGCGGGTTGGACGCCAGTATGTTCCTCTGGAGCTGAAAGGAGAGCAGGTCAGAGGTCACAGAGGTCAACACAGGCTGCGGGGGGTCATAGGTCAGCGTTTCAAATGATCCAACAAAGAACGCAAGCTTAGGGGCCGGGAGCCTGATTGGCCTCTTCCAAGGGTGGTGGGCGTATGGCTGCATTAATTCCCACCAATGACACACCAGTTGCCAAGATTACCAGTTGTTGACAGTGAGATATAGGCCTCTCCTACGATCGGTGCTGGCTCTCCCCTGTATTACTGTGTGAAATAGTCACTAGAAATAGAAATACTGGTGTACATGCTGGTGTTCGTGACACAGACATGATGCACAATTCCAACAACATGTTCTAGGGCTGGGAGATGGATTTTGGGTGTAAGATTTTATTTCTTTATTTTTAAACCAATTGTTATGGTGTTTATTTTTTTATTTTTTACTTTTCTTCCAATCTGTAATTCCCAACTGCAATTTGGAAGTGCACAGACTAGGACACGGTTTCCACCGAAACGCGTTCAGTCAACCATTGCCTCTTTTCACTATGCAGTCCACAAAATACAATTTTATAATTTGGCAGACACGTTTATCCCAAGTGTCTTACAAGAGTGCAATTGTGTAGTTTGACTCACTGCACCAAGGCTAGGGCTTTAGCTGGACACGGCCCTGTGGGTGTAGGTTTTGCCATTATCATCAACGGGAATACGTAATAGAATGGTTGTCTCTGTCGCCTGCACTCGCATCAACAGCTATCACCACGGACTCAAGACGCTTACTAAATTAATGAATCATATTTGCTTATGTGACAGGTAATGCCTAGTTTCTACATCCGTGGCAGGTGTGTAACGGCACGCGTGTTTACCTGTGTGATAGATGCCAGGCGTTTACCTGTGTGACAGGTGTGTAATAGCCAGCGTGTGTGATAGATGCGAAATGTAAGGTAAGTTCTGTGTGGCTCAGTGGGTAGAGCATGCCGTTGACAGCGCTTAGGCTGTGGGTTCGATTCCCACTGGGGCCACATATACTGAAAAATGTATGCGTTCACTACTGTAAGTCTCTTTGGATAAAAGCGTCTGCTAAATGGCATATATATATTATATGATATGATATATGAGGTTCACCTGTGTGACAGGTGTGACAGGCGGGCGTGTTTACCTGCGTGTAGTCGGGTTTGAGGGGCGGGTTCTCCCGCAGCTCGGGGTCGGTGTACTCGTTGTTGACGTAGTACCCGATGCGGATGAACTCCTGTCCGCGGTACGTGCAGGTGATCAGCACCACGGTCACGCCCACGGCGTCGCTCTCGGGGATCAGCCCGGTGTTCGGTGCGTCCGCCTGTCAGCACAAAGGCAGGGGAGTGAGCGGGGTCACGGCGTAGGGGACGGGGAGAGAGCGGGGTCACGGCGTAGGGGACGGGGAGGGAGCGGGGTCAGGGCGTAGGGGACGGGGGAGGGAGCGGAGGTCATGCAGTGCTTCCCAAAGTTCTGAACCAACAATCCACTTAAAGAATGAATGCATTTGCTGTTGCCCATTCACTCAAAAATCTGCAGTCAAACAGTCAAATAAACATAATTTAACTTCAATTAAAATCACCATGAATGAACAGAGAAGTACACCCAAATCTTGTATGTATGCATGCATGTGTGTACAGTGGGGAAAATAAGTATTTAGTCAGCCACCAATTGTGCAAGTTCTCCCACTTAAAAAGATGAGAGAGGCCTGTAATTTTCATCATAGGTATACCTCAACTATGAGAGACAAAATGAGAAAAAAATCCAGAAAATCACATTGTCTGATTTTTAAAGAATTTATTTGCAAATTATGGTGGAAAATAAGTATTTGGTCACCTACAAACAAGCAAGATTTCTGGCTCTCACAGACCTGTAACTTCTTCTTTAAGAGGCTCCTCTGTCCTCCACTCGTTACCGGTATTAATGGAACCTGTTTGAACTCGTTATCAGTATAAAAGACACCTGTCCACAACCTCAAACAGTCACACTCCAAACTCCACTATGGCCAAGACCAAAGAGCTGTCAAAGGACACCAGAAACAAAATTGTAGACCTGCACCGGGCTGGGAAGACTGAATCTGCAATAGGTAAGCAGCTTGTTGTGAAGAAATCAACTGTGGGAGCAATTATTAGAAAATGGAAGACATACAAGACCACTGGTAATCTCCCTCGATCTGGGGCTCCACGCAAGATCTCACCCCGTGGGGTCAAAATGATCACAAGAATGGTGAGCAAAAATCCCAGAACCACACGGGGGGGACTAGTGAATGACCTGCAGAGAGCTGGGACCAAAGTAACAAAGGCTACCATCAGTAACACACTACGCCGCCAGGGACTCAAATCCTGCAGTGCCAGACGTGTCCCCCTGCTTAAGCCAGTACATGTCCAGGCCCGTCTGAGGTTTGCTAGAGAGCATTTGGATGATCCAGAAGAGGATTGGGAGAATGTCATGTGGTCAGATGAAACCAAAATAGAACTTTTTGGTAGAAACTCAACTTCTCGTGTTTGGAGGAGAAAGAATGCTGAGTCGCATCCAAAGAACACCATACCTACTGTGAAGCATGGGGGTGGAAACATCATGCTTTGGGGCTGTTTTTCCGCAAAGGGACCAGGACGACTGATCCGTGTAAAGGAAAGAATGAATGGGGCCATGTATCGTGAGATTTTGAGTGAAAACCTCCTTCCATCAGCAAGGGCATTGAAGATGAAACGTGGCTGGGTCTTTCAGCATGACAATGATCCCAAACACACCGCCCGGGCAACGAAGGAGTGGCTTCGTAGAAGCATTTCAAGGTCCTGGAGTGGCCTAGCCAGTCTCCAGATCTCAACCCCATAGAAAATCTTTGGAGGGAGTTGAAAGTCCGTGTTGCCCAGCGACAGCCCCAAAACATCACTGCTCTAGAGGAGATCTGCATGGAGGAATGGGCCAACATACCAGCAACAGTGTGTGGAAACCTTGTGAAGACTTACAGAAAACGTTTGACCTCTGTCATTGCCAACAAAGGGTATATAACAAAGTATTGAGATGAACTTTTGTTATTGACCAAATACTTATTTTCCACCATAATTTGCAAATAAATTCTTTAAAAATCAGACAATGTGATTTTTTCTCATTTTGTCTCTCATAGTTGAGGTATACCTATGATGAAAATTACAGGCCTCTCTCATCTTTTTAAGTGGGAGAACTTGCACAATTGGTGGCTGACTAAATACTTATTTTCCCCACTGTATATATATATATATATATACACACACACACACACACACACAGACACAGACACAGACAGACACACTAGGGGTGTAACGGTACACGTATTCGTACCGAACCACTCGGTACAGGACTTTCGGTTTGGTTCGTGCTGTGAACCGAACGCATTTTACTTTTTTTATTTAAGATAGATATGTGCCTTATTTTGTTCAGTAAATTATGGCCAATTAGCCACTGTTTACAAAATTCATAATAAATGAAAAGCTATTTTATGCTTTGCATTTTTTTCTTCCCGAAAACGTACCAAACCGTGACTTCAAAACCAAGGTACGTACCAAACCGTAATTTTTGTGTACCATTACACCCCTAATATAAAATTATTGGAGCATATCAAAGCCATAAACACTGATACTGACACATTTTCCAAAGCCAAATGCCAGCTGACATATATATTAAGCTGTAGTTATTATGTGTGTATTATATACATGTGTATATTATATGTGGTTCTCTGTGGCTCAGTTGGTAGAGCACAGCATTGGCAACGCTTAGGTTGTGGGTTCATTCCCCACTGGGGCCACATATACTGAAAATGTATGCATTCACTACTGTAAGTCGCTTTGGATAAAAGCGTCTGCTAAATGGCGTATATATTATATACAGCAAGTTATTATGGGTCTCTCACCACCCACCTCAGCCCCACCAATGACCCACCAATGAGCGCAGACCCACAGCTAGGGAACCACTGATGTAGGGGACAGCAGGAGAGTATAGAGAGACCGTTGTGTAGGGTACAGGGGTAGTATGGATAAACAGAGGTTTAGGGGACAGGGGAAGAGTGGGGGGTGTAGGGAGACAAGTGTCCAAATCCACAAGCCAGAGGCTGTCACCTGCGTATATGCACACGGACTCACCTGAAACACAAACATGTGCCTTCCAGCAGGTACCGGGCCCACCAGGACAGAGTCCAGAGTTTGATCGTACTCCTCACTCTCCGCTGAACCCACGTAAATGATCTTCCATTCCAAATCTGAGACACAAGCAAGCAAACTCAGAGAGAAATCCCAGCAATGCCCTCTATCGCCAACAGATGGCGCCAGAGTCACCACTCAGCCAGCAAGAGTTGAGCTGCACTCTGGTTTGAATGACTCTGGTCATTATGAAAGCAACTATTAAGCATTAATCCTGTGACAGAACTGCATGCGTGTACAACTAAAACACAGTACTGTATGGAATGTCTTGCTTATGAAACAAAACCTATACAGGCAGTCCCCAGGTTACGAACGTCAGGCTTACAGACAACTGGTACTTACAAACGGACTTCTATAAGGCCCATTATGTTAAAAAAAATTAAATACAATGGTTCGTAATAACGAACAAACGCACTACTTTGTGATGCTCATGAAAACATTGTGCGGTTTCAGCGGTTCATCATCATCAGAAGACCAAAATCAGCGTAATATGCCTATTAGCCTTTCTTCAGTGCAAGAAAAGGCTCGAAGCCTTTCTTTAATGTTTTTTTTACAGTACTGTATGTAC
This sequence comes from Aldrovandia affinis, assembly GCA_029706075.1. Classification (NCBI taxonomy): domain Eukaryota; kingdom Metazoa; phylum Chordata; class Actinopteri; order Notacanthiformes; family Halosauridae; genus Aldrovandia; species Aldrovandia affinis. Next base: position 348,281 of record JAINUG010000370.1, on the reverse strand, counting down.
ATAGTATTAGTATTAGTATTATTACAGTATTATTATGTACCGAATGTTATGTTTAAGATGTTTTATTGTATTTGGAAGTTTATCTGAAGTGTTTTATATGCACAGAAAGGTAAAATAAATACTACACTAAGACAAACATTTGACTACGTGATGAATAATAATAACTGTATGTACCTGTTCCGACTTGCATACAAATTCGACTTAAAGACAGACTTAAGAACGGATCTCGTCCGTAACCTGGGGACTGCCTGTATTCTGTAATTTAGCAAGCATACATTTGTAAGTGCTATTCCGGCTTGCGAATCAAACATGGCGTCCCAAAGTCCACTGGACTTTAACTGGATAAAACTATATAACTTTTCCCGCAAACCCCGAATTTTGATAGGAAATATAAACGCGGTAATAAAACCCAGCGCACCAAGTTAATCGCCGCGCGAGAGGGAACCGCCCATGTGTCAAACTCGGCCAATTGCCATGAGGGGGCGGATACACAAACATTTTTCGCTCGCTTACTTCAAGTCCCCGCCGGCGCCAAAATTAAATTAGAATTAAAACCGCAGTATTTAACAACTTAAATGTTTGACGAAGGTTGCGAGTTGGCCACCTGGCTAGCAACATCATTACCTAGCCATCTATGTCTTCCATATCGTTAGCTAGCTAACGTTATCTACCTTCCAGTGCCCACTTTTAAGCAGCTACACACTTGCTTCCTACTTTCTGCCTGCACTGCCACATCTAGGTAGGTAGGTCGCTAGCCAGCTAACGTTAGTTGGCAAATTTGGATTGCGTTCAAAACCCATGACAACTAGCTAGCTGCCTTTTTTCGATTTTACGGATTCACCCAGTTGTAAATGTAGTAGGCAAGGCTAGCTAGCACAAATAGCTAGCTAGCAAACGTTAGCTAAACTAAACAAGGCTTGCTCTTTTTTTTCTTGCCAGTGCACTACCAAGTCTGCTAATGCAACTTATCAATATTTTGCATAATAACGTATTTCTAGACGTACACGAATATATACGCAACAAAGTTTATAAAGCCGTTGTCAAAATTACGTAGAATTATCAAAATCATAATGTGGCTAGCGTTGACAAGACAGCCCACTAACCAATCCTATCCACGCGAGTCCCATTAGCACATAAACGGGGCCGCCATTTCACGCGCGCCTGCTCTGAACACGGAGTGAGCCCGAATGCACGGTTTCCCAAAAACCAAACGACGTGGACAGAGCATTCCGTCCAACACGGGGTCCCGAGCGCCCGATCTTACCTTCCGGCAGGTCCTCCATGCACTCGAACGTGATCTCGAACTGGAAGGGATTTCCAAAAGGACTCGGGTTATCCAGAACCGCAACGTTTAACACTTGTACCTTCGCCATTACTGCCTCGTACTACCGACGGGCTGTTACAAAATAGATAGCTAGCTAGGAACTGTATCCTCGGATGCAAGTTAGTGACTCCCCAAATTCCCTGGTCTAGTTCCTTGTAGATCCCAAACGGTTCCCGAACACAATAGACTATTCTGCTTGTTAGTTTGCGAACTTTACAACGATAGGGGTTATGTTTCACGGCATGTATCGACAGACTTGACTAGCCAGACAGCCAGCAGTGGATATTTATTGTCATTGACGGACGTTAAAACCGAGTCCCGGTTGTAGTTATGCACTCGTCCTCTGCTTTACAACAGAAACCAAAGGATATCTCTGACCGGTTTGACTCTGGAAAACTTTTCATTGAAGGTTAAAAATCACCAAGAAAGCAAAGTTTCGAGGTTTTTTATCAGCGTTGCCTTTCAATTACGAGAGAATAAATACCCACTCCCGCCAGTATGTTCACAGAATTCGCCACCGGACGTCAAGGATGGCTGCGTGGGGCTTGATGCTGATTGGCCGGTGGTGCTCCGTAGTCCCGGATTCCCATGACACGGATTGGCTAATATCGCGACACTCTGACGGAATTGACAGACTAGTAGGAGCTCACATGCACTGTTTGTCCACGGGTGTCAAATGAATGCACGCGCTGCGCAGATACACTCCGACGCTCGATCTAACGATCGGTGCTAAATGACGTAAACACCACTGGCCCTTGCGCGGCGCGCGCCTTCAAACTGGTGCCTTTTCAAATGAGAGACCAGCGCGTGCTCCGGGGCGAATCGTGTGCTCGTGCACCGGGAGATGATTTGCGGTGCATTCAGACAAATGGCAACCCCCCAACCATTTTGTGCAAAGTAATTGGAACAGCTTCACAATGTAGTGCGCCAAGGGTGCTGTCTATCTCACAATGGATCCACTGACAATGGGCCACTTCAATGTCTTCCATATTGCAATAAAGGTGAAGATGTTTGATAAAATATACGAAGTTGAATTGGAATACATTTTAAGAGGGGTTTGTCATTCATATCAATCCATGTATTGATGCACGTCTTGTAAGTCGCTCTGGGTAAGAGCGTCTGCTAAATGCTTAAAATGTAAATGTAATGTTTTTTAACTCAATACAAGATTTTACCCTCCTTCAAAGTTCTACACACTACAAGTTAATGAGTGCATCACATTATTCATAAAATGTATTGCATGAATGGGAAGACAAGCATTAATCTGCAAAATATTAAAAGGTAAAACAGAATCAGTAAAGCACCGTTTTGAGGTGAGAAAGTCAGTCAGTGTAATGTGGGATGGGAGCATGAGCATCATCTTGTCTTTCATACACATGTGCACACACACACACATTCTCTCTTTCACACACAAGCACGCTCACGCACATGCTTTTGCTTGCATATCACCTTTATTTGATCTCAGATGTTTTATTTTTTTTTTTTTATTATGAAGGGTTACTTTTTTGTTTGTTTCCTTTCTTCTCATTTTTTTTTATTTCCATGCCAGAGTTTTCCTTTTCTCCCCAAACTTGGAATAACTCATTGTAACTGTAGGCCTGTCCCAAATTGCTGCAATCTCCTCCATCAATTTGGGAGGGAACTCGCTGGCACACACGCCCTCTGAAATGTTCCGCCAGTCTCCCTTTCAAGCCCCTTTGCCACGTGCACCTTAACCCGTAAATGTTTCGGTAATTTTCCGTGTTGGCATCACGTGGGAGCAGGAGCCGGAGTCGCTTTTCCATGTAAAACAGACGCTCTGGCAATTTTCCGACTCAGGACCTAGTAAGATTTACAGAAATCTTCCGCCACGGCTCTAGTGGGAACAAAGGCAACAACAATCCCGGATAAAGCACGCAAATGGTTACGACGTTCTTACTTATGACGGTTTTACGTGGCCAGATAACGGTGCTTTCATAATATAATATAATATAATAAGTTATGTCAATGTACTAGCTAGCTAGCTAGTTAAATGACCAAAGCAAATATTTTAACTATTATTTTAACAATTTAAATCGCGGATTAGCAAACTAGCATTTCACATCCAGCTACCTACCTACTGCTAGTTTATGGAAGATATTTTCTAACATTTCACATCCATCTATCTATCTGATAGCAATTAACTGAGATATAAAAATCAGATTACATTAAGCAAATGGATAGCTCCTATACCATATATTTTGCATAGCTATCCATTTGCTAATGTTAATTAGCTAGCTAGCCGATTGATATTTAATGTTGCCAGTAGTTTTATCTAGTTTTGTCTTCTATGTGCATAGTTAAAAAATGCATAACCTTTGTCAGTTGACTCTTGAAAGGTAGTTGTAACTCCTAATGGTAGTTAGCAGCGTCTTTGTTTTAGTTATTGAACATGTCTGGAAATTAGACCGACTCCGAGACAAGGGAACTTTTGTCTATCCCGGCAGACCAAGAAATTAACCGACAGCTCTGTGGCACCGTCAGAGATGCCGTGGTCTTAATAGACATCCTACGTAAACAAGGTATAATGAGACAGAAGGCCCAGATCATTAGCAAACTGAAAATCCTGTGTAATAAAATTCTTCAAATAAATACATCCAAATGCAATACAAATGCATTGACTAATCTATCCGCAACAATCATGTCATGTGGAAACAGACACCTATATGGGAAAGATGAAAAACGCTACCTTACCCAGATAATTGAACCTGGCAATGTGGTGGATTCCATGTCGGAAAGGGGCTTTATTCTTATTTTCACTCTTCATTCCAGCAGCTGAGCTTTGTAGTAACGAAACCAGAGGAGGTGCTATTGAGCAATGACACAAGGAATACCAATGACACAACACTCCTTCCATTTGCGACGTTATGGTCAACTGTGCGTCGCCCAATGAGACTGTAGGCCATGGAAAGCACTGGCACAGGTCAGGATTTGGGCAGCATCACTGCACTAGGAGCACGCACCTCAGCTGCATGTGCCACTTGGAGCCCCATTTTATATTTATATATGAACATGCATGTGTAGATCTGAGAGAAGTTGGGCAGAGAGCAGCAGCAGCAATTGTGGCGTATTTTGTTATTAAGATACATGGCAATTATGCTGCTCAGTCACTCAATTTGTTGAGTTTTAAAAAACAACATAGCAATGAATTGAAAACTTTAATTTTATAATGATGGTAATTTAGTAAGATTAATTAATGATTATAATGTCACGGTTAACTGGTAAAACGCTCATCCCTAATGTCTGCATAGCTCAGTTAGTAGACTGCAGGAGGAAAAGCAGTGGTATGTGGTAAAAGACATGGGGGGGTGCTACGCGAAAAAAAGCTGCGACCAGTTCATTTATTTCGCGGACCGGGGTGCAACGCGAAAATAATTCTTGCGCCCCTCGGATTTTCTGTCGACGGGGGTGCTACGCCAAAAATGTTTGCGCCCAATTTTGCGCCCGATTCAATTGGATACTTATTATTTATTTTCCCAAACCACGCGGAGCCGCAACATAAGGCTGAAAGAGGACCCTGCAGTGATGGAGCCGCAGGTTGCCGACCCCTGGCCTAGTAATACGACTGGCCATCCCACATTGGGATAAAAGAAAAAATAGCGGATAGCGTAGTGGTCTAACGCACCCATATTTGGCTGGTTCTGTATGAGTGTGAGCTGCCTATTAGGGACACGGTTTGAAACCCATCTCTGCCAGACCAGGCCTGGCCATTAGCCTCGATCGGGAGCGGCATTTCTGAGGGAGGGGGGAGGATGGTCGGCACAAACTCGCTGTGAAGCACGTAAGGGTGTCTCCAGAAAGGGGGTCGGTGAGTTCCTTCTCAAAGGAGGTGGATCATTGGCGGCCTCGGAGAGTAGCTTGCCCCGTAGAGACAGGCAGTGAGTTCGTGAGGGAGGGTTAATCTAAATAAGTAGAGGGTATAATTCTGAAAAATCTGAAAACAAAAAAACTTTTGAAAAAAGGAAGGAAGAAAGAAGTCTGAGATCAAATAAAGATAATGAACAAGAGACTGTCTCTGTAGCGGTCAGGGCTAATGCAGGCTTTAACCCCTTATTGCCTGACATAAAAAAAACAGCTGGATATTTTAAATTAATTTTTTGCTGTATTAAGGTCTTAAGGGTTTGAGGCTAATTTGCAGCAACCTCTTGAGTTACAAGGGGTTAAAGTGAACAGTGGTATAGCACCATACAGAGGACTCACACATGTACATTAACACAGCTCCTCTATACTGTAGTGGTTTACTGTTAGTCTAGTGATGGCCTCAAAAGGCCACTCAAACTATTTGTTCATATGTGTGTGCCTTTATTTTATTGGTTTGTGGGTATAAATTACCTGCTGATAAGGGTAAGAGATCAGCAAATAAGTCATAAATGCAATCATAAGAGACACAGTTCCAGAGAAGGGGATATCCTTGGTCAGTCGATTCTGAAATAAAACCAGCCATACACAGCCATTGCACCTTCCTTGTGTGTGTGTGTGTGTGTGTGTGTGTGTGTGTGTGTGTGTGTGTGTGTGTGTGAGAGAGAGAGTGTGTTTGACCCCAATGTGGAAAGAGTGAGGGTGGAGGTCCTAACTTGAATACGAACTATACAAATGCATTATGAATATACATATAACCACTGCAGCTCCAGCATATCACAATAATTATTCATTCGATTCCAGCGCTGACCTTTATTATCCCGGATCCGTCGCTAAACGGTACATCCTTTGGAGAGACGTGAGCGGGCACGGTACTCCTTCAGGGCCTACGTCACAGACAGGGCGGAGTCGTCTGGACAGTGCCTGTTCTTCAGCCTATGGCGGCCGTTCCGGGCCGTGCCGACTGCGGGCCCCGCCTTCTACAGCCCCGGGCCCCTGTTCAAAGGCTGGTGCAAGGTCAGTTCCTATGGCGACAGGTCCGTGGTTAATAAGAATTCGAAGAAACTTGGAAGTCGCCTCAAAACAGAGTAACCCCCCACCCCGAAAGGATTACGTTGTATGAATATGATGGCCCACTGGAGGTCGCAACTGCCTCACGCCACACCGAGACATCAAAAGCCATTCTGAAAAGCCCTGTCTTTATTCGGCAATCAGCAGGTTAAAATATGCACGTTATTATTTGCGCAACAGCAAGCGAATTGTTTTGCACACGCACTAAATTATGACAGTTGGGTGCAGATTTTGGCAACGGAAACAGTATTATCGGCACTTACATTAATGTCACCCCATATTTATTATAGATTTGATAAGCACTATTCCAATAGGACTACACGCAACTAGAATTTTTTTTTTCTTCACGTTGTGGAGTTTGTATGCGCTTGTCTGTGGGTATCGCTTCATGGCGCACGGTGATACTGGTCCACTCACAGTGCACACAAAGGCGCGTCTGTCTCACCCATGCCACAGGTTGGTGAACTCAGGTATTGTAACGTGAGACCGTGAACCACGTGATCACTGGAGCGAGGGGACAGCCAGCAGGAGAAGGAGAGAGAAAAAAACTGTTTTACATATTGACAGGTAGAGTTATCGCAAGAATAGTCCAACTTGCACTGCATTTACCTCGGCTACCCACTTCAGTACAACGTACGCGTTGGTCGAACCTTCCATATTCATGTCTGGACTGTAGTTGGACGGGTTAATCATAAACCCGACACTCCAGTCGGTTTCGATTCCACGGTTTGCCACTAAGGTGAGGCGGAAGCGACCTGTTGGGTGCACGGAAGGAATTTATTGCTTTGTTTTCATGACACGATCCCCCGAAACCTCCCAGACTTCGAGCGAAAAGGTACGTTTGCTTATGGTCATTTCCATCTGCTTTCACTAACTTTTTTTTACCCATGAATAAGAGGAGCAGTGGATCGACTGGTGTGTTCGTAGCGCGGCGCTACGATGGGCAGGTTCCATTGATCTCTAACGTTACGGCGATACTGGCGGTTGCTGGCACGGCGTAGGAGCGAGAGCGCACCTTAAAATAAAAACTGTATGTTCATGATTACATGTAATCCTGTTTCTAACAATATTGCAGTCTGATTGATAGCGAAGGACATCATTTAGCCAGCAATGCTGCCCGTAGCTGTTTTGGTGTGTCTGTGTGTGATTATTTTACTTAGAAGGTTTTGGTGTGCCGTCTAAAGTTCAAAACAGCAGGTGCAACAGGCAGTGCAGCGTGCCAAATGTATTAGTTGCATTTTGCATTTTCGACGTATGTGTCCACATACAATAATAGTGAAAGTTAAAAATATACAGTCGGTTTTATGATAACATACTAAATTCCGATATCTAGGGGAACAACACATTTCCTTAGATATATTAGCGGTTAAATACGGAACAGGCCACCTGTTTATAACCAACTGTTTATAACCGTCATTTGGAGATTTACTTTGGTCTATGGCGGGCGTGCCCCTCTATTTTAATTGACTCATCTCGCGGGGGAGTTTCTATGGCACGGGCTGACTGGGCAGAAGCAACGTCCTCGTGCTCTCGTGTAGCTGGTGCACCGTTATCTCCTCCTCCAAATGTTCCTTTAGTCTGACAGGAAGACTTCTAACTGTACACCCTGACCCAAACTAGGGAAAGGGTCCGTTTTTGATCAGTCGACGCCAGCAACATTGGAGCAATATGTTTAAAGAAAGAAAAGGGGAGGGGGGGGGGAGGGATGGGAGAGAGTGATTTGGGTTCCACTCTTCTCTACATGCGGTAACAGGAAGTTTGTATCTCTGCTCTTTGCCCGGTGTTTGATGCAAAGGTCCTGAACCAATTCTGGTAGTACTGGCAGCCCCCCTGCCCCCGCCTGTGCGCCTCCCCTGCGCTGCTGATGAAATGGCCTTGACCTAATGCCCTGCCGCTGCCTCGCCGCTCTTCCGAGACGACCTCAGGGCTGTGCCCGATACGGGCCCACCAATGGCCCGCTGCCCCCAGCTTAGACTCTCGCCGGCTGGCCTGCTGCAGAGCCTCCTTCTGCTGGTCACCGGAGCGACCAGCGCCCAAGGTGAGTCACAGTATTCTGATGTGTTCTGTCCTGACACGGCAGGCCCGCCCCCCAATACCAGCACATCCTGGTCCCCACACTGCACTTCATTCTACATTTACATTGACATTTTAAGCATTTAGGAGACGCTCTTATCCAGAGCGACTTACAAGATGTGCATTAATACATGGTAGGAACAATCATAGTTCGCACAAGAGATCGGTGCAGTAATACAGCGATAGACATCATTGCAGGTAGCTGCGTACCATACCTGTAACATTGGGAAGGAAAAGGTTCGTTTTTTTCCCTATCCCATAACGTTTTGGTCCTCACACCACACTTGCAGGGAGTTACAAGCTCGTACACCTGGAGGCTACCATTTTGCACATGGGAGGGGTGGTTTGAGTCTCATTGTACAGAGAGTGGGCACCACCTCTTAAACAGGGGGTCGGGTCAGTAGTACCACAACTTCCTCATCCAACGGGGAGCTGGGGCCTCCGACCTCTGACCTCTGACCTATTGCAACGAGGAGTGGGTATCAACGAAGGCTTTCTATTCACCGAACAGACATTGCGCTCTATGTTCTGTCCGTCCTCCACACTTCCATATGGAGGAGGGTTCCGGTCAGTCGGTAAGAGGAGGCACTTGAGCAGCCCGCGTTCCTGTGCTAGCAGCAGGGTGTTCTGTCTCCAGTCACACCCCCTGTCATGAATATTCATAACAAGCCAGCAAATCAGACCACATTTCACATCAGCAATGGCTGAGATGGAATGTTAAGCACTTGGAGCAAGGTATCTGTTCAGTCAGTCGAATGACTCTTGTTTCAGCTCTCAACCAGGAAATGTATGAAGTAGCTTTTTTGGAACACAACTGTGGCAGAACTTTAACCCCCCCACAATCGCTCAGATAAACTGCTTACTTTTCTTCCATTCCACTATCAAAGTGTACTTTTGTTTGCACAGGCAAACAAGAGACTGTTTGTCCAGGCGAATTATTAACCACTGCTCTTCAAGCCTTTGAAATGCTCAAGGGCATATTGTGTTGTTCTTTCATTATTCAAATGAAAACTTTAAAAGGTTTTCTGAAAAAAATAACTAGTACTGTTTGAAAGTAAAATTGATTGAATGTGCTGGTTGGTAAATGTTTGTGGTGTGTCCAAACAAATGCTTTCCCTGGGTTTATTTCCTCTAAAAGCGGAGACAATGGTGTGTGCACTGTGTCAGCAGTGACTGACTTACCACCTCGTGCAGCAACACCTGATAAAACGCACGTGCTCTCCCCAGTTGTTCCCAGTTCGCTGGTGAGCTGCAGCTCTGTCTGAGGTCTACCGTGCCAGACCAAGAGCTCAAGCTTTCGTCACCCCCTTACGGGTTTGGACAGCGCCGAGTTGCAGTGATTAAGGTCATTTGGACTTCCGCGTGAAGTTAACTGCAGCAGAAAAGGCACGCCCAGGGATTTTACCCCCCTCACTGTCCAAACCGAAAAGGAAGTAAACGTGAATGATTTAAAACTCCAACCAAAGAACATTCTCAGGGCTTACATATGTTTTGAAAATAGCATTCGATCATACCATTAAATTGATTCCAGCCCTAATGCACAAAAGCACAACTAAAACTTGACCTTCCATACTGAAAGCCCGTAGATATGGCTCGAAGGTGCAGGTCTTTTTGTTCAAGCCCAGCGCTAGAACACCTGATTCAACTAATGAAGATCTTGATTGAAGACCATGATTCGTTGACAAATTGAATCAGGCACTGTAGCGCTGGGCCGGGACAAAAGCCTGCACCCGCACCGGCCCCTTTTCGGATACGATTGGACACCCCTTGTCTTTGCTGTTACTTGCCTTGGATTGTAAAGATGAGAGAGAGAGAGCTGCTTCACTGCTTGTGTTTGTTTGAGTGTTTGTTTTGTTCTCCATGTGCAGACTCAGGGTAGATCCTGGAAAGGACTTCTTGGGCAAAATCACTGTGAGGTTCTACACAACTATTCAGATAGGTTGATAAACAGGCTTAGCAAGCAAGATTGCAAGCCAATAAATAAATAAATAGATGTAAAAAACGCTAGCTGCATATATAAATGATACTTTAAGTTTAGCGAGATAAGGGTGTCTGCTAGTCTGTTTAGATTGTTTTCATGCTCATTACTCAGTGGCCACTCGTGCCTTGTGGATGGGGGGGCATTGTCATCCTGGAAGAGACCACTCCCATCAGGATATAAATGCTTCACCACAGGATGAAGGTGATCACTTTGAATGGCTTTGTATTTATTTCCATTTACTTTGCGCTCTTTCAAGGGGCTTGGTTTGGGAAAATAAATAAAAAGTATCCAATTGACCTAAACCATACCAGGAAAATGCTGTTTTCTTTTCTCAAATGGCACCATAACAGAAAATGCTCCTCACCCATAACAGAACCCTTAATTCACTCAAGTGTTCCCTTTATTTAGGCAGTTACCTGTATAAGTGTTTACAGTATGAGCGTTGGGCCGTGTGAGGGAAGCTGGGTTAGTTCAGTGCACGTTGTCCTGGCTGCGCTGTGGCCGAATCCAGCGAAGGTAGGCATTCTGTGTCGTTTTTTTCCCCTTCTGGCGCACATGGGCATGTTTGGGCACGCCTCACACTATGCCGGTTACTCCACACGATCACTGAGTCTCATGGAGCACCTGCTCACTGGATCCTCCGTCTCCTTTGGGCGTCTGAAAAATCCAAACCGTTTATCCGTGCACATGTGCGTTTGCATGTGCGTGCGTGTGTCCCAACTCCCCTCAGGGTGTGTGTTCTTGCATCGCACTCTGGACTTGCTGGTTTGGCCCCCGACTCCCCCTCTTATGTGACTCACACTGTTGGGAAAACACCAGTGGCATAAGTGGCATTATCCTGTTCACAATAAGGGAGTGTGCGTAAGTCAATCCACTACAAATACCTCAGTCATCGCTCCTCCCGTTTTGGTAGCGACGCCCCACGGAGGCAAGTGTGGACATTCTAGTCTTTAGCCCTAAAAAGGAAGTGTCTATTGTGAGGTCATCAGACCACTGGTGATGCTGCACATTTAAGTCTAGGTTGTGAAATTCCTTGAAAAGTTTCAGATGGTACTCATAAGCCGTTAATTGTGGAGTCTGTTTTGCACGCCGAACGAAAATCTTGTCATCTTGCGGGCTTCAGTTAGGGCGACGCTCACAGCCACAAATGTGCAGGTAAATGGACGCTCGGTAAGCGAAACACAATATTGACTTGATCTCCGCATTCAGGACCGTGCAGGTTTGAAACGGTGAGCTCTTCAGCAACTAAAACCCTCAGCAGCTTGTGCCTCGCCTGTCACAACTCTTCAGAAACAACAATAATTGTTTTCCCACTCTTCATTACATTACATTACATTACAGGCATTTAGCAGACACTCTTATCCAGAGCGACTTACAGTTTACATTTCTTTACAATCCATTTATACAGCTGGATATTAACTGAAGCAATTCAGGTTAAGTACCTTTCTCAAGGGTACAACAGCAGTGTCCCACCTGGGGATTGAACCTGCAACCTTAACATTACAAGCCCAGTTCCCTAACCATTATACCACACTGCCTGCCTAACAATAATATATATATATTTTTTTCAAATGTTGTTTTGTATTCACACTGCAATTCCCAAACAGAAGGGAGCAACCCCTGGATGTGACTGATATCTTTTAACGATTTTTCTCTCTAACCCTGCTGCAGAGGAAAACTCCACAGAGCCCACCTCCAACTACTCTACCAGCCCACCTCCACCACTACTCTACCAGCTGGCCAAAAAGAGGACCACAATGGAAATAACAGCTTTTTGTGTTTTTATCCTCGTTACACCACCAAATGGTGAAGTGGTATTTTAACATTCTTTCTAATAAATTCAATCAATCAATCAAACTTAGCCCAGAGCCGTAGCCCAGAAAACCAGCCAGTCACTGTCGGTCAATCACCCACACAGACAATCAATTGGGTCAGTCGCTCACCCCGTTAGTCGGGTTAGCGGGTAGCCCGTGCGCTGGCCGTATCTGACTCTGACTCTTGTGGCCCCCTCTGGTTCCAGGGGCCCAACGTTGCGGCCATCGTGGCCCCCACGGTGATCCTGGGTCTCCTGGCGATAGCGGGCGTGGCGGCTGTGGTTCTGCTGCGGGTGAAGAAGAAGCGGCAGACGGAGGGGACGTACCGGCCCAGCAGCGAGGAGCAGACGGGCACGCGCAGCGAGCAGGCGCCCGACGCTCTCAAACTGCCCAAGGAGGAGCGCCTCATCTGACCCCTCCACCTTCAGCCCCACATCGCGCGGCTTCGCGGCGGACCGCTGAAATCCGCATCGCCCTCGAAGCCTCCGGAAATAAGCCCCCTGCCACCGGACGTGATTTACTGATTGACCAACCCCAAACACAAGGCCTTGGAGCTGGCTATGGGCCAGAGAGATGCCCCCTTTCGGCTAACCGATTTAGAGAGCGAGTGGGAGTTTGCGTGCTCGTGTAGTTAATAGAGAAGGAGTCACATACAGAAACCGGGACGACAGAAAGGTTGTTGTACTGTACTGTGGCTCTCTTTGCTCACAATAGCTCGGTATGCTGTTTAATTACCGGTACTTACACTGCAAGATATTTCTCTTCCAGCGCTTGATTAATATATACTATTACGAGGACTAGAGTTTATATTGACTACAAATGATTTTGTATTCGTGGATGAATTATGCTATTATCAGGCATACAATGTGGGATACGTCTTCCATTTCAAACCGTTTAGGTTTACATGTGAACCACTATTTATGCTCTGAGACCTGTAGCACTACTCAACATTTACCTGTAGAGGTTGATACACTACTCAACATTTACCTGTAGAGGTTGATACACTACTGAACAATTACCGTAGGTGGGACACGACTCAAAATGTACCTGCACTGGCGATTCACTACTGAACATTAACCTGTATGGGTGATACACTTCTCAACATTTACCTGTACACATGACATTGCTTAATATTGTGGTCAGGTGATGCGCTTATCAACATGAGGGTGGTCAGGGGAGCGATGAACATTTTCCTGCACAGGTGACTTGTCTATTTTGCTATTAATCTGGCCAGATGGGTCATGTAGGTCACTGTTCAATTCATATTTACCTGAGTGGGAGACTTTCATCCTGTACAGGTGAAAGTACGCTGCCTAGGACTTTGCTGCAGTTTGTTTCTGCCAGTCTCGCTATGACTCAAATGGACTGGTTTAGTGAAATGTCCTTAAAAACAAATACTGCTAATATGGCACAATAATGGAATCATTACTAATCTTTAAGAACCAAAAAAATTGTTGTTTACACTGGTTTGACAATGAATATTATAATGTATCGTGATTTACAACGCATTCCAAAATAGCAACACAGAGTTTAATGTCTCATTAATCGTTTTTATCAATGTATTTTATTGTTTTACCACTGTATTTATGTGCAATGATTAGGTACTCACTATATTCCTCTTGCTGGTGATCATCTACCCATCCCCCCACCCCCCCCCCACCCCCCAAGCTGAACTGACTTGCTCATGCTCAAACACACACACATGCACACACACACAAGCATGCGAACACACAGACGCATGTGCACACCGATGTACGTATGCACACACATGCACACAGACGCATACCTAGACACAGCTCAAACTCACATGCACAAGCTTGCGTGCACACACACACACACACACACACACACACACACACTCACAGCTTAGTATTACTGGATAAACTGCCTCCATGGGGGAGTGTTCACAGTGAATGATTAAAGTGTTGTGAATGTGTCCTTTCTGTACTGGAGGAGGAAAACCAGAAAATATTACTGCACAAAATAAATGTTGCAAACGACGTGCTGTTTTCTGCTTCTGTTTCAAGACCGCACAAAGGACAGGGGTGGGTGTGTGTGTGTGTGTGTGTGCGCGCGTGTAGGAATCTGGGAATAAAACTCAAACGCTGCGCTGTATGTACAGAGACTGGAATTTTAATCTCGGAGAGAACCGCATGGGGTCCGGGCACCAAAGACTGTCTCAACCTTGTTTTTCTGTGAGGTAATACAGCCAGAGCAGCAAAGGCTTAGGAGGAGCCATAGCAGCTGACGTGTGATTGGATCATTTTGCTGCAACTTCGGAGAGATGTAATAAAGTTTCATCTGTGGGCTTAGACTTATCCATTTATAACGTCCGCTATTTGCATGAAAATAAATCGGGAAAATATGTTGGTGCGCTTTATGCAAATCAGTTCTCATCTACTGAACCCACCCCCCGCCCCCGCCCCGGCCCCCGCCCCAACTCTCAAGCTCTCGAGCTGCCCTGTCTGCCACCCCTCCAGCCCCCGCCCCCCCCCCGCCCCCCCCCCATCCCCATACTATTACCTGCTGTTCCCACTCCTCCCCCGGTATGCACTATGTACTGGTCACTTATGTGAAAACTCTCTTTGCCATTGTATAAGCTAAGTGCTTTATGGCTTTTAGAGAATATCTATGTGTGGCTATTCATTGGTGTCACGTGACATCATGCCCCGTGATGTACTGCCAAGTGAGGCCTTGATGTGAGGACCTGTATAGGAGAGTCGATGTTGTAGCACAGCTGTAATGTTTCTGCTGCTTTCCATGGAGGACACAGAGTTTGTCTGCTGACACACTCATATCTTGTTCATAGCCAGCCTGCTGCTGTTCATAGTTTTTTTCCTGTGCATTTAAATGTAGTATGTTTATACTCCATGAAATGTTGCAGTACATACAGAGATATACATTTACATTTATACGTATCTACAATCTATTTATACAGCTGGATATTTACAGCGGTGGTTGTCAAACTCAGTTCTGGCTGTGCTGTGTATACTGGTTTTTGTTACAGCCAATCTCATGAACAATGAAGGTTGTTGAAAGCATGTGTGTAAGTTCTACCATGATTGTTTTCCTCAAACTTGTTTTAACACAATGCAGGTTTGGCTCATTGACAATTGCTCTGTCGTTGAACTCTTCGTTTTCCATATATGGTTTACTTTCAGTGATCAGGTGTCCAGACTGTCAACAATTACGCCCCCACTGATTTCACCTGCCAGTCAATAACTGAATCAATGGAAAAAAGTAACCTCTTTCTATAGGAAATGCGTCGTATAGCACATTACAGAAAATAAGAGAATTAGTTTCGAATATGCAATTTCCTAAGCTGATACTTAACCCCCCAATCTTTTATTCTTTTCAAAATAGCCTTTTTCTATTAATAGTGTATTATGGTCATATTATTATTGCCATATATATATGCTCAATTATTATTTGGGTTCCAGGTTAGACATTCTGTAGAACTAAACTAAGCAGAACATCCATAGCTGGCACAGCAACACGAGCAGCAGAGGAACCTCCTGTTTCCAACCTGAACCTCCTAGAATACGGAAGTATGGCGGACTAAAGAAGCAACCAACCCTAAAGCTGACACACACACACACACACGCACGCATGCCACTCAGACTGTATAATTGGCCTTTAATGAAATTATTTCATTAAAGGCCTTATATCTGTCGCCTGGTTTTTCCAAATCTTAAAGACTTTGCTGCTAAAACTGCAGGCATTTCAATGATTCACGGCAAGGACACAGAATGGAAAATAACTTATTTTTTATTTTACTTGAGAGGGGGTGTTCCTGCTCTTCAGAATGAATGCAGGGGGATGAAGAGAGGGAGGAGGGAGGAGGATAATGACAAGAAGCCCCGGTTTTCCCAAACTGGAGATCAGAATTTTTTCATACAAGCCTTTGAGAATGAAGATTATGAGACTGACAGGTAATCATGAATAAATGCTGCTGTCAAATGCTATAGTGAATTAGAACGAAGAGCATTAACATTTTAATCAAGAAAATAGAGTATTATGTTTCACACCACTTGTATACTAACAATATGTTTTGAGCCAGAACAAAATGTGTCTGGTGTGTCACATGTTCCATGTCTCCCAGGTTTAAATTGCAGTGATGAGACAGGCTTACAAATTTGGAAGGCTTTGGATGATTCGGAATTACAAATTGGAAGAAAAGGGAAATATAGGGGGTTAAATTAATTAATTAATGATCTAACTCGCTTACTCCTGGTCAGGGTCGCGGGGGGGCTGGAGGCTATCCCAGCATGCATTGGGTGAGAGGCAGGAATACACCCTGGACCAATCCATTGCAGAGCGGGGATAAGGGTATTAATTTTTATATATATATAATTATATATAATTAAATATATATCGGATCAGATCATCATCAGATATCTGTAAACTGTAATATGGCACCAGAGACTCCAGTTACCAACTGGAACCTCCTGTAGTTAGGGATTAGAGATGCCAATTCCTTCGATGCTAGCGGTTAGACATTTGGCATTTTGACATTTTATGCATTTAGCAAACGCTCTTATCCAGAGTGACTTACAAAAAGTGCATTTCTATATGGCAAGATTAATCATTGTTGGTGCAAGAGATCAATGTGGTAACACTGCAATAGACATCATTGTTGGCAGCTGTGCATCGTAGCGGTAGCACAGGGAAAGAAAGTGTGACGCACAGCGGTCAGAGGAAATCACACAGAGAGTGTGCAAAATGATAGAAAACAACATGATGCCAATCAGGGACAGCGAAGGCTTTCGGCAGCTAATCAATTACCTTGAGCCAGGGTACCACATTACACTTGTGAATACTCAAGAACGGGTGTTCGCAGCTACCGGCTCACAGACTACAACAGACTGCGCACGCGACTCACTCCTGAACACGTACATATGTTAATATTTCTAAATAAAAACGCGTTGATATGCGACCAGCAATTTAACCCCCAATCTTTTATTCTTTTCAAAATAGCCTTTTTTCTGAGCATTTGAGTGTATTATGGTCATATTTTTATTGCCATATATATATGCTCCATTATTATTTGGGTTCCAGGTTAGACATTCTGTAGAACTAAACTAAGCAGAACATCCATAGCTGGCACAGCAACACGAGCAGCAGAGGAACCTCCTGTTTCCAACCTGAACCTCCTAGAATACGGAAGTATGGCGGACTAAAGAAGCAATCAACACAAGCACACACACACACACACACGCCACTCAGACAGTATAATTGGCCTTTAATGAAATTCAACCGTATATCTGGCGCCTGGTTTTTCCAAATCTTAAAGACTTTGCTGCTAAAACTGCGGGCATTTCAATGATTCACGGCAAGGACACAGAATGGAAAATAACTTATTTTTTATTTTACTTGAGAGGGGGTGTTCCTGCTCTTCGGAATGAATGCAGGGGGATGAAGAGAGAAAGAGAGAGATGAGGAAGAATGTTTTTACGCAAGAGGTGGGAGGTGGGAGGTGGAGAGGTGGGGGGGTCGTAGCTTAGGCGACTTCCTCTTCTCCCTCCTCCTCGAAGTCGCCCTCCTCTGCGGTGGCGTCCTGGTACTGCTGATACTCTGACACCAGGTCGTTCATGTTGCTCTCCGCCTCGGTGAACTCCATCTCGTCCATGCCCTCTCCGGTGTACCAGTGCAGGAAGGCCTTGCGGCGGAACATGGCGGTGAACTGCTCCGAGATGCGCTTGAACAGCTCCTGGATGGCGGTGCTGTTGCCGATGAAGGTGGCGGCCATCTTGAGGCCCCGGGGCGGGATGTCGCACACGGCGGTCTTGACGTTGTTGGGGATCCACTCCACGAAGTAGCTGCTGTTCTTGTTCTGCACGTTCAGCATCTGCTCGTCCACCTCCTTCATGGACATCCTGCCGCGGAAGACGGCGGCCACGGTCAGGTATCGGCCGTGCCGCGGGTCGCACGCCGCCATCATGTTCTTGGCGTCGAACATCTGCTGGGTGAGCTCGGGCACGGAGAGGGCGCGGTACTGCTGGCTCCCCCTGCTGGTGAGGGGGGCGAAGCCCGGCATGAAGAAGTGCAGGCGGGGGAAGGGCACCATGTTGACGGCGAGCTTGCGCAGGTCGGCGTTCAGTTGCCCGGGGAAGCGCAGGCAGGTGGTCACGCCGCTCATGGTCGCCGACACCAGGTGGTTGAGGTCGCCGTAGGTGGGCGTGGTCAGCTTGAGCGTGCGGAAGCAGATGTCGTAGAGCGCCTCGTTGTCGATGCAGTAGGTCTCGTCCGTGTTCTCCACCAGCTGGTGGACGGAGAGGGTGGCGTTGTAGGGCTCCACCACCGTGTCCGACACCTTGGGGGAGGGCACCACGCTGAACGTGTTCATGATGCGGTCGGGGTACTCCTCCCGGATCTTGCTGATGAGCAGGGTGCCCATGCCAGAGCCCGTGCCCCCGCCCAGGGAGTGGGTGAGCTGGAAGCCCTGCAGGCAGTCGCAGCTCTCAGCCTCCTTCCTCACCACGTCCAGGACTGAATCCACTAGCTCTGCCCCCTCAGTGTAGTGGCCCTTCGCCCAGTTATTCCCAGCACCGCTCTGCCCTGCACAAGACACACCACACACCATCACCCGGGGCCGTCACAAGACACACCACACACCATCACCCGGGGCCGTCACAAAACACACACGCACCATCAGAAAGGGCAATGACAAAACACACACACACCGTCAGAGAGCGCAACCATGATACACACACCACACACCATCACCCAGGGCAACCACTACACACCACACACCATCAGAGAGGGCAATCACAACACACACACACACTATGACCCAGGGCAACAACTACACACCACACATCAACGCCCAGGACAACCATGGCATACAACTGTTTTATGATTTCAAAAGGGAGTGCAAAATATGCTCAGATTTCATGTTTTTCCCCTCTAAAGTGAGACTATTGGCCTCTAACTTCAGAGTTGGATCTGAAATGGGTGGAGGAGTTGGAGATGGGTTGTAGCTCACTCACCAAACACAAAGTTATCCGGCCGGAAGATCTGTCCGAAAGGACCAGAGCGGACAGAATCCATGGTGCCGGGCTCCAGGTCTACCAGGATCGCCCGGGGAACATACTTCCCACCTGAGAGAGAGAGAAAGACAGTGGGGTAACGATTGGCACAAGGTACACTATGGAGTGTGTGTGTGTGTGTGTGTGTGTGTGTGTGTGTGTGTGGGCGCACATCTGTGTGTTTATTTGTGCAAAAACAGTCAGATACTTTCAGTCAATTTACATTAAAACTAGATACAATTCTCTCCCATTACTACCACGTGGTGTCGTTATCTGTGAAGGTGTTTGTTGTAAGCGCAGTATCGTTATCTGTGAAGGTGTTTGTTGTAAGCGCAGTGCAGTTATCTGTGAAGGTGTTTGTTGTAAGCGCAGTTTCGTTATCTGTGATGGTGTTTGTTGTAAGCGCAGTGTAGTTATCTGTGAAGGTTTTGTTGTAAGCGCAGTGTAGTTATCTGTGAAGGTGTTTGTTTTAAGCGCAGTGTCGTTATCTGTGATGGTGTGTTGTATTATAATGTGTTAATGTGTTGCCCAGCAGTACAGTGTGATGATGTGTGTGGTAATACAGTAGGGTTAGCGAAGGTGTGTTCTGTCACCTGTAGCCTCGTTGTAGTACACACTGATCCTGTCCAGCTGCAGGTCGCTGTCACCATGGTACGATCCCGTAGGGTCGATGCCATGTTCATCGCTGATTACCTCCCAGAACTGAGGGACAGAGTGCGAGAGAGGGGGAGGGGCAGAAAAAGAGAGTGGTAAATGAGCGGAGAGGGGGTGAGAGATGTGGGGATGGAGAAAGAGAAGGAGGGAGGGAAGAGAGAAGGACAGGGATGGGGGAGGGGAGGAGAAATGTGGAGTGGGGGAGGAGAGAAGCAGAGTGTTAGAATCAGAGGGGGAAGGGACAGGGATAAAGAAATGTAAAGCAGAGGCAAAGGGATGAGAATGAGAGTAAAGATGCACAATACGGAAAAACTAAAACATGTATCCCACTCACTTCCCTTCTGCTACACCAAATTTACTTTTTTTTCTGAAATGATCAGATGGACATATTAATTGTTTTCATGCAATTATCCAACTGGATCCCTAAACTTAAACTAAATATGAGCTAAAATGTGTCACCGTAGAAGAGTCAGGTAACACCGTCCTCTTTCCAAAATCGTGTATGTATAATTTCAGAATGGCCCATTCGCAAAAGAATCTTAAAATTACAATATGAAATTATTATGATTTATTATTATAATTATTTGTTATTTCATTATTATTACTAAATTATTATTACAAAAAATCAAATGTAACAGAAAAACTACGAGTTACCATGGGGATTAGAGGACCTGAAATTACGCGTCCTGCATCGTCGTTATGACACGAAAGCAGGGCTGGACTGGCTATGTAGTCTACCGGGCAGATGCCCGGTGGGCCGGTCTAGTTTTGGGCCGGTAGGGCCGGTAGAATTATTTTATATAGCCTATATATATATTATACCACGGACCGGGTATTCCGAGGGGCGCAATTATTTTTTCGCGTAGCACCCCCCCGGGTGAGCGTATGTACCTGATTATAAACGTATTATTTTTAAAGAAGGGCTTTGTCCTTACCTTGGCTCCGATCTGATTGCCGCATTGTCCGGCTTGCAGGTGCACTATCTCGCGCATGGCGTGGCTGGAACGACGAGCGGTCACAGGAGAAAGAAGAAACAATGGTTTGCCTTCGCTGGACTCGCGAGGTCCTGTCTCGGCTCTCTGCTGGAGACTGAGTGCACCCCCAACAGGGCTATGGGGGCAGATCCTATGTTGCAACATGACGACATTCCCATGGCAACCAAGGACCAGATGAGAGGAGGAGGAACCCTGCGCGGGCGTTGAGAGCGGATAGGATGCTGTGGCTAGCGACTAGATGTATTCAGCGTTGCCACATTGAAATTCCAAACCCCCGCGTGAGGTCAGTTGGAAAGATGGGATGATCGAACATTTAATATTACAACGAAAGACAGCGAGAGGGATGAGTGTTTGTAAATGTATCAAGGACTGTGTATGTGAGGACTGTGTAAAAATGAACGGATGTTCTTGATCTCTCGTCAAAGTTATTTTTCCATTGAAATATTCCCAATATTTAGCACGCTATATGCCATTGTCTGAGATACCAGTACTCTCACGCACATCACAAGCTGCCTTGTGGGAGTGGGGCTCGTTGATATGTCGTGTACCAAAGAATCACAGTGGCTTTAGTTCTTAATCCCAGAACTTTTGGACTGTGTTAAGGGTCACTTTTTTTGTTGAATGTCTGACTCGGTTTATTTTATTTACGTCAGTTTGTCGGGAGACGTAGTCAAAGAAAAGCGAAGTCCGAAAACCAAAAAATCAAGCCAATAACCAAAGTACAGTACCGAGGGAGAAGGCAGTCTCGAACTCGGTATATCATGCAAAAATCTAAACAAACCAGAGTAGCTGTCAGCGGGGCAGAGGTACAGGAGGACGGTAGGCAGGCTCGTAGTCAGGGACGGTGCAAGAGTCAAGACCGAAGTCCGCTCCGCGGGGCAAAGGCACAAAAGACAACAGGCAAAACTCGTGGTACAAAACAGGCAGTGGTAACAAAACGGCAGGCAGTAACAATGGTCAGAAAACAGGCTTGGATCGTAACAATGAAATCAGACTTTTTGCTGTAGTCAAAAGTGCTGTAGTAAACTAGGCAACAATTTCGCAAGGATGTGACAAAAACACTGAGCTTATATGGAGGTGTAGACAGGTGCAGACACTTAGCTTGAGAACAGAGCGAAACAGAAAACAGCTGAGGAGAGCGTGACAAGGTGACAAGATAATTCGTCGTTGTTAGTAATTATCCTATCCTGACCTAGCGTTAGTAGATTAGTAAATCAGACATGAACTAGAAACGAAAGGAAACATGAATACACATGGTTAGCAAGTTAGTAATGAGTAAATCTCCAGCACGTCGGCAATTAGAGTTACTAAATTGCCAATCGTGCTAGCAGAAACAATAAACCTATCTAATCGTTAGTAAATTAGTAATCAGACAAGGAGGGGTTAGAAACAATAAGGATACGTGAGCGACAGCGAGAGAGAGGGAAAGCATGAACGCAAGAATTGCGGAAAGAACATGGAAAAAGTGTATGCTTTAAACATGAACAGAAACTTAACATGAAAACCGAATCAAGACATGACATGAAATGAAACATGACATAAATAACACATAAAACGTGGCATGAATTACATGGAACCGTGACAGATCTGGCATCTGTGCTCTCTATCATATTGGAGACCGTGGGGCAGGCAGGTTGTTCATTTTATATGAACATTTCCCACCTCTTCAAAGAAAAACTATTTTAAATGTTCTTGGTGCACTTGTTAATTTATTGCAGCTCTGCCTCATACCCAACACCTCTTACACGTGACGAGCGTCAACGGACATAAACATTGCGCTGCCATTCTTCTTAAGCCCCGAATGATTGAGATGATTACCGCAATTCAGTGGCCGAATTCCATTTAAATTGTGGCTCCCTCCACTCCCTCCCTTCACTCCTGGGAGACAGACTCCAAACAACATTTTTTATATGCCCTGCAAGTGACAGTTGGAGCAACACTCATTTGGACCATTCAAATCGGACAATAATATTCTCATTAAATTCAACGGGTAGGCTATTGTGCTTAGCTATAGCCTAAACGTTTGTAATTCTTTAAATTCACTCATATTTAAAAATGGATTTCCCCATTGGGTGCGTTGTTGTTCCCTGTAATTGTGACAGATCTGAACAAGTGAGTCTGCCGAAGAATTAGGATTGCAAATTTTGCTTAATTCTCTTAATGAGAATTTTGTTGTCCGATTTGAATTTGAATGGTCCAAATGAGTGTTGCTCCAACTGTCACTTGCAGGGCATATAAAAAATGTTGTTTGGAGTCTGTCTCCCAGGAGTGAAGGGAGGGAGTGGAGGGAGCCACAATTTAAATGGAATTCGGCCACTGAATTGCGGTAATAAGAACATAAGAACATACGAATACATAATGATGAGAACGGGCCGTTCGGCCCATCTTGGCTCATCATGTCCTAATCTAAAGAACATCTAGTACTACATCTAGCCTGGCCTTGAATAGCCCGAGCGTTTCTGCCTCTACTACCTGACCTGGCAAGCTGTTCCAGGCATTGACAACTCTCTGTGTAAAGAAAAACTTCCTAATATCTGTGCGGAATTTGCCTTTAACTAATTTCCACCTGTGGCCTCTTGTTCTGCTGACCCCACTTATCTTTAAAAATCTTTGGTATTTGATCATCATTTGATCATTTAATCAAAAAAATCATTCGGGGCTGAGAAGAATGGCAGCGCAATGTTTATGTCCGTTGACGCTCGTCACATGTAAGAAGTGTTGGGTATGAGGCAGAGCTGCAATAAATTAACAAGTGCACCAAGAACATTTAAAATAGTTTTTCTTTGAAGAGGTGGGAAATGTTCATATAAAATGAACAACCTGCCCCACGGTCTCCAATATGATAGAGAGCACAGACGCCAGAGTTAATAACAAGCTCATCAGTGTCCATCAGTTGTTTATTCATAGTTGAAATTAAGTAGGCTACATCTTTTAATCCCTTAATTAATCCTGAAATGGAACACAGGAAATGGTGGACGTTTTCGTGTCATAACGACGATGCAGGACGCGTAATTTCGGGTTCTCTAATCCCCATGGTAACTAGTAGGTTTCTGTTACATGTGATTTTTGGTAATAATAATTTAGTAATATAATTTTTTTTAAATGGTTCATCTTCGGCTAAATTGACTGTGATCACGTGAGGACTCACTGACAGCGGTCTAACTCGCGACCGTTAAATAGAACAAACTGACGTAAATAAAATAAACAGAGTCAGACGTTCAACAACAAAAAAAGGGACACTTAAATAACACAGTCCAAAATGCATCTGCTTGTAAATCGCACACGTATCGCGACAGCCGTGCGCAAAAGGCTGCGTTTTTCAAGGCACTTTTGTTTTTGAAAATCAAGCTTGGCCGAAGTCACGCTGTTCTCTCGCGCTGACAGGACTAGTCACCATATGTTCGTATCACTGCTGGGATTAAGAACTAAACTAAAGCGACTCTGTGATTCTTTGGTACGCAACATATCAACGAGCCCCACTCCCACAAGACACTTTGTGATCTGCGTGAGAGTACTTGTATCTCAGACAATGGCATATATATAGCGTGCTAAATATTGCGAAAATTTCAGTGGAAAAATTACTTTGACGAGAGATCAAGAACATCCGTTCATTTTTACACCGTCCTCACATACACAGTCCTTCAATTAGACGTTTTTCCATCTTTGTTTACTATCAGCGTTGATACATTTACAAACACCGTCATCCCTCTCGCTCTCTCTTTCGTTGTAATAGCCTATTTAATTTTCGATCATCCCATTTTCCATCTTTCCAACTGACCTCACGCGGGGTTTGGAATTTGGCAATGTGGCAACGCTGAATACATCTAATCGATCGCCACAGCATGCTATCCGCTCTCAACACACGCGCAGGGTTCCCACTACTCTCATCTGGTCCTTGGTTGCCATGGGAATGGCGTCATTTTTGCAGCTGCCCCATAGCCGTGTTGGGGGCGCGCGCAGTCTCCAGCAGAGAGCATCCCGAACCGGGCGGGACCGAGACAGGACCTCGCGAGTCCAGCGAAGGCAACCATTGTTTCTTCTTTCTCCTGTGACCGCTCGCCGTTCCAGCCACGCCATGCGCGAGATAGTGCACCTGCAAGCCGGACAATGCGGCAATCAGATCGGAGCCAAGGTAAGGACAAAGCCTTTCTTTAAAAACAATACGTTTATAATCAGGTACATACGCTCACCCGCACGTGTAAAAGTACAGCTATTACAGTTTTTCTCAATTGTTTACACACTAACACTGGTACTTGAGACACAATGACCACCACCTGTAACTCATGTACCAACTCCCTGAACCGATTCTGCTAAAATACAAGCACATTTCCTGCTTTACACTCAGATTGCAGTTCTAAACCACACTTTTTTCATAACACAACTCACAATTCTCTACAATTGGCACAAGCTTCATGAATAAAATCTCTTGTGTTCACATAGAACACACTGCAATTCAAAATGCTAAACTTAAATTTCTTACTATCCACACTGACTACTCACATGGGCAAACACATGTTGCACTACATAACATGCTCATTCCACCAGACCAGATAGATGGCCCAGAGCAGCCCAGGTGCGTCATCTGGGACAACGTAAGTTTCCACTGGGCTGCTCTGGTCCGCAACTGGTTCATTGACCACCCACGCATTTCAGTAGTTTATCTCCCACCATATTCTCCATTTCTCAATCCGATCGAGGAGTTTTTTTCTGCCTGGAGATGGAAGGTCTATGACCACAATCCCCATACGCATATACCCCTTCTATCTATGGAAGATGCATGTGCAGATATAGCTGTAGAAGCTTTTCAGGGCTGGATTCGCCATGCTAGGTGATACTTCCCCTGCTGCTTGGCCAGGGAGAACATTGCCTGCGATGTTGATGAGGTGCTGTGGCCAGACGGAAACAGAAGACAGGATGCAGCCTATTTTTTTTTAAACCGTGTATAGTACACTTTTCTATTATTTGTTCTGTATGTAGAACATTTTACACATCCAACTTTGTGTTTGTTGGGATGTATACAGTATTTTTGGAGAGAAAAAATCACAATATATTTTTGTTTATATTACAGTATATTTGAGTATAGAGTAACAACTACTGTACATACGTAGTAAGTGTTTACCATTCATAGTAGTGTTTTACATTGAGCACATCAATGTTCAATTGGTTCTTAGAAATGTCTGATGGTGTGTGTGTGTCATTTGAACACAAAATACCATTTTGAGAAAACATAACATTGTTTTGAATGCATAGTTTCATTTTGCAGGAGATTTGTGGAGTTTTGCCTTTTGTGTGTGTATTTTTGGATTTGTGTGTAGAGTTCTGAGAATATGAGGTATGCTTTCAAAAAACGTATGTAAACAATTGAGAAAAACTGTAATCCCTAAATGAATCCTGAAATGCAATACAGGAAATGGTGGACGCTTTCGTGTCATAATGATGATACAGGACGTGTAATTTCAGGTTCTCTATTCCCCATGGTAACTTTTTAAATATTTAAATATTTAATATTTTTGTAATAATAATTTCATAATAATAATGAAATAACAACAACAAATAATTATATTTGATTTCTTTCAATGGACCAATGGCAGTAGCAATCATCCTGCATCACCAATACTATGAGCAATTGTAATTTTAAGATAATTTTGCGAATGGGCCATTCTGAAATTATACATACATGATTTTGGAAAGAGGATGGTGTAACCTGACTCTTCTACGGTGACACATTTTTAGCTCATATTTAGTTTAAGTTTAGGGATCCAGTTGGATAATTGCATGAAAACAATTAATATGTCCATCTGATCATTTCAGAAAAGAAAGTACATTTGGTGTAGCAGAAGGGAATTGAATGGGATACATGTTTTAGTTTTTCCGTATTGTGCATCTTTACTCTCATTCTCATCCCTTTGCCTCTGTTTGAATTTCTTTGACTCTAACAGTCTGCCTCTCTCCTCCCCCCACTCCATATTTCTCACTCCTTCCCCCATCCCTGTCCTTCTCTCTTCCCTCCCTCCTTCTCTTTCTCCATCCCCACATCTCTCACCCCCTCTCCGCTCATTTACCACTCTCTTTTTCTGCCCCTCCCCCTCTCTCCACTCTGTCCCTCAGTTCTGGGAGGTAATCAGCGATGAACATGGCATCGACCCTACGGGATCGTACCATGGTGACAGCGACCTGCAGCTGGACAGGATCAGTGTGTACTACAACGAGGCTACAGGTGACAGAACACACCTTTGCTAACCCTACTGTACCACCACACACATCATCACACTGTACTGCTGGGCAACACATTAACACATTATAATACAACACACCATCACGGATAACGAAACTGCGCTTACAACAAACACCTGCACACACACACACACACACACACACACACTCCATAGTGTACCTTGTGACAATCGTTACCCCCACTGTCTTTCTCTTTGGTGGGAAGTATGTTCCAACCCATCCTGGTAGCTCCTGGAGCCCATGCACCATGGATTCTGTCCGCTCTGGTCCTTTCGGACAGATCTTCCTTTAGAGATAACTTTGTGTTTGGTGAGTGAGCTACAACCCATCTCCATCTCCTCCACCCATTTCAGATCCAACTCTGAAGTTAGAGGCCAATAGTCTCACTTTAGAGGGAAAAAACCATGGCTACGCCATGGTTGTCTGGGCGTGGATGTGTGGTGTGTAGTTGTTGCCCTGGGTCATAGTGTGTGTGTGTTTTGTCATTGCCCTTTCTGATGGTGCGTGTGTGTTTTGTGACTGCCCCGGGTGATGGTGTGTGGTGTGTAGTTGTTGCCCTGGGTCATAGTGTGTGTGTGTTGTGATTGCCCTCTCTGATGGTGTGTGGTGTGTAGTGGTTGCCCTGGGTGATGGTGTGTGGTGTGTGTATCATGGTTGCGCTCTCTGACGGTGTGTGTGTGTGTGTGTGTATCCTGATTGCTCTCTCTGACGGTGTGTATGTGTTTTGTGACTGCCCCGGGTGATGGTGTGTGGTGTGTGTGTGTTTTGTGACGGCCCCAGGTGATGGTGTGTGGTGTGTCTTGTGCAGGGCAGAGCGGTGCTGGGAATAACTGGGCGAAGGGCCACTACACTGAGGGGGCAGAGCTGGTGGATTCAGTCCTGGATGTGGTGAGGAAGGAGGCTGAGAGCTGTGACTGCCTGCAGGGCTTCCAGCTCACCCACTCGCTGGGCGGGGGCACAGGCTCGGGCATGGGCACCCTGCTCATCAGCAAGATCCGGGAGGAGTACCCCGACCGCATCATGAACACGTTCAGCGTGGTGCCCTCGCCCAAAGTGTCGGACACGGTGGTGGAGCCCTACAACGCCACCCTCTCCGTCCACCAGCTGGTGGAGAACACGGACGAGACGTACTGCATCGACAACGAGGCGCTCTACGACATCTGCTTCCGCACGCTCAAGCTGACCACGCCCACCTACGGCGACCTCAACCACCTGGTGTCGGCGACCATGAGCGGCGTGACCACCTGCCTGCGCTTCCCGGGCCAGCTGAACCCCGACCTGCGCACGCTCGCCGTCAACATGGTGCCCTTCCCCCGCCTGCACTTCTTCATGCCGGGCTTCGCCCCCCTCACCAGCAGGGGGAGCCAGCAGTACCGCGCCCTCTCCGTGCCCGAGCTCACCCAGCAGATGTTCGACGCCAAGAACATGATGGCGGCGTGCGACCCGCGGCACGGCCGATACCTGACCGTGGCCGCCGTCTTCCGCGGCAGGATGTCCATGAAGGAGGTGGACGAGCAGATGCTGAACGTGCAGAACAAGAACAGCAGCTACTTCGTGGAGTGGATCCCCAACAACGTCAAGACGGCCGTCTGCGACATCCCACCCAAGGGCCTCAAGATGGCCGCCACCTTCATCGGCAACAGCACGGCCATCCAGGAGCTGTTCAAGCGCATCTCGGAGCAGTTCACTGCCATGTTCCGCCGCAAGGCCTTCCTGCACTGGTACACCGGAGAGGGCATGGACGAGATGGAGTTCACCGAGGCGGAGAGCAACATGAACGACCTGGTGTCAGAGTATCAGCAGTACCAGGACGCCACCGCAGAGGAGGGCGACTTCGAGGAGGAGGGAGAAGAGGAAGTCGCCTAAACTACGACCCCCCCCACCTCCCACCTCCCACCTCCCGCGTAAAAACATTCTTCCTCATCTCTCTCTTTCTCTCTTCATCCCCCTGCATTCATTCTGAAGAGCAGGAACACCCCCTCTCAAGTCAAATAAAAAATAAGTTATTTTCCATTCTGTGTCCTTGCCGTGAATCATTGAAATGCCTGCAGTTTTAGGAGCAAAGTCTTTAAGATTTGGAAAAACCAGGCGCCAGATATAAGGTTGAATTTCATTAAAGGCCAATTATACTGTCTGAGTGGTGTGTGTGTGTGTGTGTGTGTGTGTGTGTGTGTGTGTGCTTGTGTTGATTGCTTCTTTAGTCCGCCATACTTCCGTATTCTAGGAGGTTCAGGTTGGAAACAGGAGGTTCCTCTGCTGCTCGTGTTGCTGTGCCAGCTATGGATGTTCTGCTTAGTTTAGTTCTACAGAATGTCTAACCTGGAACCCAAATAATAATGGAGCATATATATATGACCATAATACACTCAAATGCTCAGAAAAAAGGCTATTTTGAAAAGAATAAAAGATTGGGGGGTTAAGTATCAGTTTAGGAAATTGCATATTCGATTTCTGTATGTGACACTGCCATAGTACACTTGAGCAAGGTACTGAATTGCTTCTGTAAATCAGCGGTTCTCAAACTCGGTCCTGGGGACTCACTGTGTATGCCAGTTTTCGTTCCAACCACAAATGGAACCTCTGAATTGTAACTAGCTGTGAATTGTTCTTAATTAAACACTTTTAATTTCTATTAAAGCATGATTTAATCTTATAAGGCCATGTTATTTCTGAAATAGTTATGCATGCTGTGAAGAATAAATACATTTACATTTACATTTTAAGCATTTAGCAGACGCTCTTATCCAGAGCGACTTACAAGATGTGCATTAATACATGGTAGGAACAATCATAGTTTGTGCACGAGAGCAGTGCAATAATACAGCGATATACATCGCTGTAGGCAGCTGCATACCATACCTGGAACACTGAGAAGGAAAAGGTTAGTAATTTATTTATTTGTATTAAATATAGAAATGCCCCATATTCACATCCCAGGACATTAAATAAGTCAGATCAGATCAATAAGTCAGATTTTAAGCTGTTACATTTTCTGTAATGTGCTATATGACACATTTCCTATACATTTTACATTTACATTTTAAGCATTTAGCAGAAAGAGGTTACAAGATTTTTTCAAAGTTAGCCATTGAGTAAAACGGCAAAAGACATCATTGCATTGACCTGGCATTGGGAAAGAAAAGGTTAGTGGGTGTTTTTTTTTTTTTTTTAAACAAGTAAAAGTGGTGACGACAGATTGACTAGATGGACAGTGTTCAGTGGTAGTGGAGTCAAGAGGTGGGTTTTGAGTCTGAAGATCACCTGAAAGTAAAGGACAGAGAAGAGGCAGATATAGGGGCCCGTGGGGCAGTTCTGACCTGAAAGAGGTCTTTTTTCCATTGATTCAGTTATTGACTGGCAGGTGAAATCAGTGGGGGCCTAATTGTTGAAAGTGTGGACACCTGAACACTGAAAGTAAACCATATATACCGTTTCTGCTTCTTTCAGTGTAGCCTAGCAGGTCAGTCTCTTAAAAAGAATTTTTCAGGTATTTTTTAGGGTCATGTTACGTTATTGTTTTAGAGCGACTTTTTGCTTATCGGCATTATTAGTAACCGATTACAGAGAGTCGACTAACAGTTAAATTCAACGGGTAGGCTATTGTGCTTAGCTGTGGCCTAAAAGTTTGTAATTCTTTAAATTCACTCATATTTAAAAATGGATTAACTGTTAGTCGACTCTCTGTAATCGGTTAATAATAATGCCGATAAGCAAAAAGTCGCTCTAAAACAATAATGTAACATGACCCCTAAAATACCAACGCAAGGATACCTGAAAAATCATTTTTAAGAGACTGACCTGCTAGGCTACACTGAAAGAAGCAGAAACAAACTGAGGCAATTCTCTTGTTTTTAAATTGCTGGTCGCATATCAACGCGTTTTTATTTAGAAATATTAACATATGTACGTGTTCAGGAGTGAGTCTGTTGCAGTCTGTTGTAGTCTGAGAGCACCCGTAGCTGAGAACACCCGATCTCCCGAGTTCACAAGTGTAATGTGGTACCCTGGCTCAAGGTAATTGATTAGCTGCCGAAAGCCTTCGCCGTCGCTGATTGGCATGATGTTTTTTTCTGTCATTTTGCACACTCTCTGTGTGATTTCCTCTGACCGCTGTGCGTCGCACTTTCTTTCCCTGTGCTACCGGTACGATGCACAGCTGCCAACAATGATGTCTATTGCAGTGTTACTGCATTGATCTCTTGCACCAACAATGATTAATCTTACCATATAGAAATGCACTTTTTGTAAGTCGCTCTGGATAAGAGCGTCTGCTAAATGCATAAAATGTCAAAATGCCAAATGTCTACCCGCTAGCATCGAAGGAATTGGCATCTCTAATCCCTAACTACAGGAGGTTCCAGTTGGTAACAGGAGTCTGTGGTGCTATATTACAGTTTACAGATATCTGATGATGATCTGATCCGATATATATTTAATTATAAAGATATATATATATATACATATATATATATATATATATATATATATATAAAAATTAATACCCTTATCCCCGCTCTGCAATGGATTGGCCGGCCTGTCCAGGGTGTATGCCTGCCTCTCACCCAATGCATGCTGGGATAGCCTCCAGCCCCCCGCGACCCTGACCAGGAGTAAGCGGGTTAGATAATGAATTAATTAATTTAACCCCCTATATATCCCTTTTCTTCCAATTTGTAATTCCAAATCATCCAAAGCCTTCCAAATTTGTAAGCCTGTCTCATCACTGCAATTTAAACCTGGGAGACATGGACTGGCATGGAACATGTGCCACACCAGACACATTTTGTTCTGGCTTAACACATATTGTTAATATACAAGTGATGTGAAACATAATGCTCTATTTTCTTGATTAAAATGTTAATGCTCTTTGTTTTAATTCACTATAGCATTTGACAGCAGCATTTATTCATGATTACCTGTCAGTCTCATAATCTTCATTCTCAAAGGCTTGTATGAAAAAAATGCAGATCTCCAGTTTGGGAAAACCGGGGCTTCTTGTCGTTGTCCTCCTCCCATGTAGTTCCTCTCTGTCTCATTAGGTGGCGCTGCATTCACCAATAAACTCTGTGCACTAAATGACCCCGTGAATGCTCCCATTGAAAAGTCCTTTGCGCAAAATGTACATTTTCTGCCCAAAATGTACATTTTCAGCCCAATGACACATTTGGGAGAAATCAAATTCAAAAGTTGGGCTAAAGGAAAAGGGCTAAAATGTGCAAATGTGTCATGATTTGTCACAAGATAAGAAACAGCACAATCTGAAGTTTACTGCTTGTCTTTGGATCTTTGGAGAGATGGTGGCTCCAAGTGGTTCGGTTATTTTCAATACGTATGCCTGAGTATAAATCAACTTTTTAATTGTTACTATGGGAAAAGTATCTAGGCCAGTCCAGTGGCAGGTCAAGATGACTTTAACAGGGGTGGCCCAAGAGTGGCACAGAACCACACTTTCAAAAATCTATAAATTAATACATTAATTTGAAAAGATTTGATTGACAACCAAATAACCCATCTAACCTAAGAGCCAGATGAAGTAGGGTGGCACCCAGGGTGGTCAACCAAATTTCTGTGGAGGCAGGTGCCCCCAGGCCCCTCCCTGGGCCAGTCATAACTACAAGAAATTTGTAAAAGAAATCTAAAGACTGAGGGATTCCCAGACTAGTGCGTCAACCAAATAGCAATCACCCAATGCTGTCAATTCAACTTACAAGACAAAAATGCATTGGTTGGACAACAAACAACCATACACTCATGTACACACACATGTGCACACACACACACACACACACACACACACACACACACACACACACACACACACACACACACACACACACACACACACACACACACACACACACACACACACACACACACTACATTTTAACCATGTTCGCAGACCCTCCATTCACCACTGACACAAAGACTCAAAGGCAAAATCCTCTTTAATTCTGAAGAGCATACATACATACATACAGTTTCAACAAAAATATCAGAACCTCAAATACACCAGACACTTTTTGTGGCTCGATACCCCCTATGGAAACAATTTCAAGGTGAAATCAACAAACGTAACTTTGACAGCAATTAATCTGTCAATCAAAAGGTAATATTGCACTTTTTTACATAGAGAAACCATGGAAAAATATTAGGGATACAACATGGACCTATGACACAATAACCAAAAAATTAATAAAGCGACATATCAAATTTACGCTCCTTCTGTTTTTGATTGCAATATTGATTAGTATAAAGAGTATCACAAAAAGGATTTGCTCATATCAAATCTAATTTCATTCACTTGTGTGGTGGCTGAATTCAATCAGCTTTGCACTAAATATCTGAAGGGTTGTTGTCTACTCATTGGCATTGTTTGCCATACAGGTTTTGTAACTAAGCTGCTAAAAAACTAAATGCTAAAGTGTCTGCCAAATCAGGGGTAGGAAACCCTGGTCCTGGAGTATCAGTTTTTTTCTCCCATCAAAACCACTAACTAAATCATTGGATGAGTTATTTGGCTTAATGAACACAGACAACCATATGCTGGAACAAAAACCAGACACATTTCTGGAGCTCTGTAAATAGAGTTGCTACTCCTGTACTGTCATTTAAAATGGAAATCTAGATTGTGGATCACTAATACTAAAATATTATAGTATCACTAGTATTAAAATATATATTACAGTATCACTAATATAAAGTTCTATTTTACCTGAAGATTAGTTTCCATTTCCGCTTCTAGGTTTTCTCCCCAGGCTCCAGCTCATTTACCCTCCATGGGAAAGTGAGATTTCATGAACCCCATTGTGGGTGGACCTCAAAATGAGCAGTCAATCACTGACTGAACCAATCAAATGAGATTTCCTCTCTACAGCAAACCACAATGATTGGTTCAAATGACCAATTTGGTTGCCGATTACATATGGTAGCTCCACCCAATTTTCAGTCTCATGAAGCCTCTCTCCTTCATAATTACTCTCAGGTGATCTGTGTGGTGAATTTGTGCTTACACGGGTGAAGGGTCAACGGGCGTGGCCACAGCAGGCGCGGACTCAGTGGGGGTGGCAGCAGTGGGCGTGGCAACGGTGGTCATGGCGACGGTGGTGACTGCAGGTGTGGGGGTGGCCGCCGGCTTCCGGGGGCAGAGCCACTTCAGACAGGGCAGGTTCTCCAGGCGCGACAGGTAAATGAGGGGCTGCATGCTGCTGCTGATGTTGACGAAGGCGAAGCCGAAAGGCTGGATGTAGCAGCGGAAGACGTCGGGCGTGTAGTGGTCCTGGAAGGGGAACAAGGCCACGGGGGGCAGGTAGTTGAAGATAATGATGCCCAGGATGGACAGCACCATCTTGAAGGCCTTCTTCTTCATGGGGTGCATCTCGTCCTTGCCCGGCCGCGACCGTCGCAGCGCCCACAGGATGAAGCCGTTGCACATCAGCATCAGCACGAACGCCGCCAGGATCTCGCCCGTGAAGACCTTCTCAAAGTTGGGCAGGCCGCCCACGGTCTTGGCGGCGGCGTAGCTGAAGGTCAGCAGCAGCACCACCACCGAGCAGCCCACGCGGTACTTGTGCTCCTTGAGGCGGGTGAAGGTGATGGGGAAGACCACGGCCAGGAAGCGGTCCAGGCAGATGCAGGACAGGAACAGGGGCCCGCTGGTGTCCTTCACACCGTAGGCGAACTTGACCGACTGCCAGCCCTCTTTGCTCTTCCACAGGTAGAGGTTCATGATGGTGAAGGGGACCATGATGCCGAAGTAGGCGTCCAGGGTGGCCAGCAGGAAGAGGAAGATGTCGGAGGTGGAGGCCTCGCGCCGCTTCTGCACCAGGGAGACCAGGACCATGATGTTGGCGGGGAGGCCCAGGACTAAGTTGAAGGCCTGCACCGTCAGGTCAAACAGGATGCCCTCCACCATTTCCTCACAGTTGTCGAACACGCTGAAGGGCTTGGCTTTGCTGTGGGAGGAGGTTATGTTCTGGGGGTGCAGGGAGGAGGAGTTCATGGTGCCGTTGAACAGGTGGAGGGGAAAAGTCCCGTCCATTGGGGCCCCTCGCGGTCACTTTGACAGAGAGACGAGACAAAAGCATAACGAACACATTTTAAACCCGTGCACCGTTTATTAGCCTCTAACTGGGGTCAGAAAGATCAATGTGTAATCACTTACTTTAAATAAAATGCTAAAGACCCATTCAGTGACCATAATTAAGGTTATGGTGCGTGGTCAATCCTGAAAAGAACTGTAATGTTTATGTGTATTTATAATTATATAAAAATGAAACAACATTTATAAATTGTATATATATATATACATATATATGTCTTTGATATAATCAATATATTTAATTATGTATATTAATAATGATATATTATATAGCTTTAACGTTTATATATTGCTCAACACTGATGCGCAGAACATTAGTAAATGGAGGATTTCTGTCCACCAACTGTTTACCAAGAGGACTGAAAAAATGATTTACACGGAGAATAAACTAAAACTTGTAAAATTGCCCAGTGCAGAAGCAGTGGCGTAGCGTGTTTGCGAGCCACGTAAACGGTGCCCCATTTTCTGTCGACTGCTACGCCAAAAAAACCTGCGACCAGTCCATTTATTTCGCGGACCGGGGGGGTGTGCTACGCGAAAAAATAATTGCGCCCCTCGGAACACCCTGCAATGCGCGAGAAAATAAAACCGGTCCGCGGTGCAAAAACGTTTTTTTTTTAACGTTTTCTTACATTTTGCGCCCCTCAAAATCTTGCGCCTGGTGCGACTGCACCACTTGTACCCCCCACGCTACGCCTCTGTGCAGAAGGTAACGTTTCATCTTAGGTTTTCATCAGACAGGAAAGATATACAGAAACGGGGTGGAGTGGTGGTGACAGCGCCGGAATGTGGATCAACGATGGAGACACTACCGTGGCACTCAATTCGACAGGATTTTTATAGATTAATGCGGGATGGTCGCCTGGACTTTCTGTCTATTGGTCGTTACAGGATGATCCTGTATCATGTGCATTCACTGGTGTGGAAATGCACAGCCCCTGTCGTGAACGTTTATTTCAAAGTTTATTTGATTTATCATTAAACATAACAGCCCACACACTGTTTCTCGTTGGAGCTACCCCCCTCTTAAAGATCAGTTATCGGATCATCAGGTGACAACCAGGGCTGGACTGGGACAAAAAATAGGCCCTGCCATTTGGCTCAGACCGGCCCATCCAGTGGCGTAGCGTTTTTTGCCAGCACCCGGTGCGAGCCACGTAAACGGGGCCCCATTTTCTGTCGACGGGGGGGTGCTACGCTGAAAAATAATTGGGCCCCTCGGAACACCCGGTCCGTGGTATAATATATATTTATATATTTTTAAATTCAAAATAATAATTCACACTGCCCTACCGGCCCAAAACTAGACCGGCCCACTTAAATCTGCCCGTTATATAGCCATCAGCCCTGGTGACACTTAAACATCTTTGAAATAAAACTCAGATAAAATGTGACGAATGGACGGATAATCGAATGGCCTGCAGGAAAGGCTTTGAGTCAACTTCAAAATGTACAGGGGAGGGACTGAAAGGAGTTTTAAGAAGCTGGAGCAACGATGTTAAAACAGTAACGTGCAATTTTAATGTAGTCTTGGATTAAGTTCGTGGTTTTCTTATCTAGGCCTACTCTTCTTATAATGCCCAGTTGAATAATAGTTCTCGTGCCGCGACGAGAGAGAAAAAACACAACACGCGCTAATGTCACAAACAGCAGCACGGGCTGCCCTCGAGCTGTTTTTGTACCTCTCGTCGCGACTCTCTCCGGTATCCCCCTCTCCATAAACAGGACCGGTGGGGGTTAACTACGCCCTACTTTACCGACCGGTTTAAAAGCCCCATGTGGCTCGGCAGATTAAAAAACCACACACACATACAAAGACTTCTACGATTAGGCTGTCTCCATCTCCGTCTCCAAAGGCGCACTTTAAGCTACAGTCCAGAACTAGAAATACACTGCATTGTATGGCAAGCCATGAGTCAAATCATGACGCAAACGAAGCGATAAAAAACGCGCCGGTCTAGAAGTACGGGAGAATGTCCGTTCTGTATTGTGCATGTCCACGAACTAATAATAATAATAATAATATACGCCATTTAGCAGACGCTTTTATCCAAAGCGACTTACAGTAGTGAATGCATACATTTTCAGTATATGTGGCCCCAGTGGGGAACTAATCTAGCCGACGCAAAAGAACCGATATTCAAATACAGCACGTTGCTGCGTGCATTAGCCCGGTGATTTCGTGATTTGTATGAAGCGCTAAGAAGTGCAGAAGTAACACATTCACATTCGCACAATGTGGGGAAACGATTCAGATTAATTCTCCGAAACTGAATCGGACAGTTAAAATAGCGCACCACACGGAGCCTTTGAGGTGTAGGCTGCACATGAAGCAATCCGTTAAATATGAAGTCGCAACTTTAAAAAATAAAATAGTCTACAGTTGGTAAAATAAAATTCTACTCTATGTTCTTAAGTATGGCTCTTGGGTAGAAAGTTAATTCTTGATCCTAAAGTGTAGCCTACTGTTCGGTAAAATTACTTGACCTTAGATGCATCAAATACGGTTGTTAAGTTCATTCGCGAAATATATTGACATTCTGCTAGGTAAGCTTTGATGATCAACTGTGGGGCTATCAAAGGCATACAATTCAGTGCATACAAATATTAAATACTTAAAAAATGAAGATATCACGAGTCTGATTTGAAATCGGCCGAGAGAGAGAAAGTGTGTGTGTGAGAGAGAGAGAAGAAAGAGAATAAAGATGCACTGTACCAAAAATGCAGCAACCAATACGTCTAATGAATGAATACAAATGGCAAAATGATCAACATAGAAAATATATCACGACTGAGATTTTAAGTTAATTTAGATTTTAAACTGAATTGAAATAACTATCAATGTTACGCTTCATTTATGAGTTGGAAATGAACTCAAATAAAAGCAAAAAAGGGAAATTGCTAATATTTCAACTATCAAAATCAACAATAGGCCTACTTTACAATAACTGCATTTGAGGTTTTATGAATATGCAGTTTGGTGAAGGAAATTCATAAGGTCATTTATAATACATTTTGGGGGGACAAATTGTGATGCTGGTTGTGCTGACAGTTGCACAATATACAAACTTATGTAACTATATTCTCATTTCCCAAGAACCACTTTTCAAAAGATAGTGTTAAACCGTTATTTTCATCCTTTTATGATGAAAATACATTTATTTATATCCTTTTCGCTTTTTTATCGAATGGCACGTTCCCTTTCACCTACTGCTTTTCAACACAAACTCCAAACACCTTGCATTAAAAAAACGAACATCATGCTGAGGTAGGCCTATACAACTGGAAGTAGACAAAGGCGACGGTGGTTAAAACTACATGCCTTAATTAGGCCACATTTACAATATTGTTTTGCTTTGGTCACCAAACTATTCAAACATATAGGCTAGAACGACTAGAAAATGCAGACCACAAAACTGGCCCTAGGTATTGGATCCCACTCAGGCACAGAAGCCAATTAGGTAAATTAGTTAAAATGTCCTACTGCAATTAACTTAAAATGAACTTTTCTCTCTGTTAACAGTTACTTATAGAATGGTATACCATGCAAATAAGAGACCACAGCCTCTTAGCTCTCCTTGTGTGGCTCTGTAGCTACACATTGCTGTCTCTATATGAGACGCGTTCGTGCCTTTTGGCCCATGTGTAGCCTAATAAGGATAGTTATGTGTGTTGCGACGATACTAGTGCATTTAGTGACTACGGAGTGCACCTACCCTAAGTTTAAAGGAGCACTCTGACCAAAATCCATAATTTCACAAGTACTTCTTACTATAGACCTATGTCTTGTTGATCCATCCACATGACGCTGTTGATACTTTTGTGTTTTTGTCCGTTTCCGCCAAGCGACCAAATAAATGACAGATGGAGTTGTTTAGCTTAGAGAGCGTTGACAGGTTCCGAAGAATCATAATATTGGACAAAATATTGGTGAAGCCCGAAATCCCGAAGCCCACTAAGGCAGAGTGTTTGTGCTGCAGCCAGTGGGATCTGGCCGTGGCAAAGCTAATTTGCAGCCGCTTAAAAAGAGACAAATATTGATGCCTTAAGGTGTTTGACAAACCACCCAGTTTGATGGCCATTTACAATCCGGAGTAGACTTTTTACAGCATACCAAAAATAAATGTACTTTTGAACCAGTAAGTAACGCTATCTATAATGGTTTGTAATGTAGCCTGTAGTGCAACATTATTATCTTCCTCTAGCAAGCTAGCTAGCCAGTTATAAAAAACAGAATGATAGAAAGTTAATGTTAACGACATAGCTGGTTCGCTATAATAGTGAAGTTTGCCACTTCATCTAACCATAAGAACACACATTGTTTGGGTATTCTGATGGCTTGCTATCTAATGTCAAACAGAGCTAACCAACTTGTTCTATGATCGCTATATTTTTTATTCCATTCACAGTTCGTTTATTACACAAATGAGTAATTAGCAGTTAGAATCATCAATGATAGTAGTTCGGTTTGGTGCTGAACTGTAGGTGAAAATATGCCGCTTAGCTCATTTTGTTTTACTATCAAAAAGTTTTTGTATCCTTGCTTGCTGCCAACGAAAATATGTATTAGCCAAGTTGTAAGTTGAATAATACAATTACAGAATCTGAAGACGGGTATGATGCGCAGGAGGTCGTATGAACGAATCCCCTCGAAGCATACCACGTTCTCCCCTATATCCCCACATATCAAAGGAAACCCTAAAACACAAAAGAAAGACCGAATCACAACAAAACAGCAATAAAGTAACAACAAAAAACAAACACGCGTAATTTCTGTAAGCTTACCACACCATGTTTACCATTAGTGGTACAGATGGACGCTGGCGTGTAGGTAATTTGCATTTCCCACCGTCCACTTTTGAACGTTGTTCCTAGATCTTTATTAAGCGAACACCGTACCACCACATCATCAATGACACCAACCCATTGCTCATGACATTAGCTTTCCAACAACACCACACATCATTATGCTGTAAATGGGAATGCTTAAGTTACAGTATACTACAGTAATTCAGTAATTTGGTCAAGAGTCCAAAGAGCAGCTCCCTCTGTTATCCTGTTCTGCCAGAGGCAGCAGGACTGCTTTTATGAGTGTGGGGGCTGCAAGGCATTTGGGACAATAACGCTGTTTACTCATTACACCCGCTGGCACCACAAACACTATTTGCTTTCTTTTGGGTTAAATTTGGCAACCACCATACACAGGTCTTAAACAGGTGACTTTTGAAGGCACTTAATCTCTTCAGTCAAAGTAAATGAGGGCTATGGGGACCTTTTACTGACAAAGTTAACATTTTAAAAACGATTAATACAGTATACCATGGAATCCATTTCAAATATGTTGTGAACTGAACGTCAATTTCACATTGACATTAGAAAGTGTTTCTGCACACAGGAGGTTCTGTAGCGTCAGACACCGTAGAATAATTCAAGCACAAACTGGTTAGACTGATGGGTTCACTCTAGATATACTGTCATTTTAATCCTTTTGATGATTTTTAAAACGTTTTTACGGTTGTCATAATCAGTTTTTAAGTGTATATACTATCATTTGTTCATAACATTTGTTGTTGTTGTTTTAATGCATAATAAGCACCAAAAAATGTTACAATATTTGAAATGGGCATACTACATTTACATTTTACTGTTGTGACATTGCGAGAAGTTTATGAGTATGATTTTTTGCAATGGTACAGGAACGCTGTCAGAACGCTATTGTGACATTGCGGGTATGTTGCGAGAATGCCGTGTGTTAGATTCCTGGGTCACAGAGGAAATGGCAGCCCTTATATCCCAGCTTGTGGTGTCCCTATGGGCCCCAGATTGCCACGCCCGTGGGGGCCCTGTGGCCCTCACTCTCCCTGTGCTGGGAGTCTGATCTGAGAGACCCAGCTCTCCTCTCGCCCCTTGAGGTCCCCGCTCCTCTCCCCTGCAGGAACACAGCAGGGGACCACACAGCTGCTGTTTGTCACAAGCCGATCACACTCTTCTTGCCTTGCTCAAGTTTAAACAAGTAATATATGCTATTTAGCAAACGCTTTTATCCAAAGCGATTTACAGTACTGAATGCATACATTTTGAAGTACCGTGCGTGTATGCATGTGTACAGGTAAGCATGCATATGCATGTACATGTTTGCTTGGAATACCTTTCCATTCAAAAACTCTAGGAAGTCCAGCAGTGATTTCACTTCTTGACTTACTTTACTGCTTATAACTGCTTACCATGAACTGCATTGTTAACTGTCCCAAATGCCAAAGACAGAGATTAATTTCAACGTGCAGAAAATGTAAAAAGTAATTTTCCCCAAATAACCCAGTATTCACTGTTAAATTTCATTAAGAAAATAAGACTTTTGGAAAAACTGAAAACTGCTGCAAATGCTGATGCATTCTATCACTGATTTGGGCCATATTGAGAGTAGTTCAGACCCATTGAATCCAATGGGAGGGAGACCAGATTCTGCCGAACCACACAATCATCAGAGAGCGAGAGAGAACGTGCTTACGACTGTATGCTCTCATCCCCTCCATAAAAGGTCTGTAAACATTTAATCTTACAGGCATTACTGTCAAACATGACAGAGGGGATCTTTTTCAATGTATACTCCACTTAAAATGACAAAAATCCTGTGCAATATCTTTTATACGGTACCTTTTATAATGATGAGGATGACGATGATGGCAGTCTACTGTCAACTGTTTCTTTCCAGTTCAACGCTTCACCCTGAATCTGTATTAAATTGTTGAGGGATCAGAGAGAAAGATGTACCTGTTTGGAAGATGCACCTCATCTGGAATTCCATAGCAGACCAAAGATTTTAAATTAGCTAAATAATATCAATTAATAATTAATCATTATAATTAATTTGCTTGGCAGATGCCCCTATCCACAGTGATTTACATGACATATATTTTTGATGTCTGCTTGCACAGCTGGATACCTTTACTGAGAAAGGTCTGAGTGAAAAGACTCCCTCAAATGGCACACACACAACACCCAGGATTTGAACCTGCAATCCTCGGGCTACAATCCTGCAATTCCGCCCCCAAAAATGGCAACAGTAGTTACAAAACTGGCTCAGCGTGTAGAAAAGAAAGCTGCCAAGAATGGGTCGTCTGAACCTTACCGTCGTGACAGTGATGGCCTCCTCTCACCCGTCTCAGAAAGGGGAGGAGCTCAAGAGGAATCGGTGCATTTATATGGACCTGAGGACCTGGTGGGGGGGGGTCCACTTTAACCTTGAGTTTTGGAATCTCAGGAGAATCGCCCCGCTGATGTGTTTGTCGAACCCCATGGCGGAGAGTTCCCCCCGGGCACCGTATTCATGGGCGTTGGCGACAACAGATGAGACAGTGATTGTATTATTACAATTTATGAAAATAGATGCTGTATTCCTTCCCCGTGGCACAAACTCTATTATTCTAAAAAATGTCAATAAAGTTGAGCAGGCTGGTGGCTTTGTTGCATCAAAGCACTGAGTTGTTTTGTACTTTGATGGCAATTTGCCTCTTAGGGTGAGCCATTTCCTGACCAGTGTGTAGTGTTTCTGGGTAATGCATGAGCCAGGAGACCAGGGTTTTGAGCAGGTTTGAGCAGACTTGAATAATCTCAATAATGTGCTGTATAAGTGTTCTAGCCCTGCACTAAAACACCTGATTCAACTAATTCACCAATCATGGTCTACAATCAAGCCCTTGATCAGTTTAATCAGTTGTTTAGTGCTGGGCTAGAACAAAACCCTGCACCCACATTGGCCCTTCTCGGATAAGATTGGACACCCCTGGTTTAGGGGGTCCTTATACTCTCCCAGTCCCAATCCCTAGCGGGTAGATTGATTGAACAAAAGAGCACCCCATTGTAATTGTGATAAGATCAGTCAGAGCTGGACAGTATCCAGCATGATGCCAGTGTAAAGATGTTGATCCAAAGACAGGTAAGATCCTTCGCTAGGAGGAGGACAACCTAAGGCAGGATAACATCACCTCGGATGCACGGAATATTCATGCCAGTGGAAGAGGTGTTGCTCCCATGACCGGTAAGACTCTTCAGGATGTGAAAGAGCAACCTAAGACAGGACAACATCGCCACTGATACGTGATGCTTTTATGTTAAGACAAGCATCAAAGGGGGGACTGTAAGATATTGATCTGTAAGCAGACGGGTAAATCATATCACAATTACAAAGGATCTGTGCGGCCAAATGGAGGCAATCATTGACATATGAATAGATGATTGAGAGGAAGAGACAGAGGAACTCCTGAAACCAGGAATGGCCAGTAGAATACATGGATAGGTGATCAAACGGCTACTCAGGTCAACCATTTAGACTTGATTAACAATCTGATCTCTGTGTGCTGTGATGAGCAGGGAGGCGACAGGCATTGGCACAGGCACACTCAGAGAGGACAGCCTCCGTTACCCTCAAGGCACACTCGGACTTCATGCTGAAATGTGAAAGATGTGATTCATGTCACAAGCGCACGTCTTGTATTCACATCTGACTTACATTTCTGCAGCCTAATTTGTGTCCAGCTCTTCCCATCTTATCAGTACCTGTAAGAACAGATATAGTTTGAGTGAAACAGACAGCCAGTCTTTGTACATCGCAACCTAAGCTGGATTTGGCCCTCAAACTATTTGTTTAGAATTTACTTATAGCTGTATTATCATGTGTAATCTTTCTTATGAGAGCATATAAACACCATAAGTAATCCTGTAAGATAGCAGATGTTTCACATGGAGTCAACTTAGTAATTTAGAGAGAGTGCCTCTCTCTGTGACTCCACACTTCACCAGCCTACAGAGAGAAGTAGAAGTAGAGCTCTTCACTCTCCAAGGTCTGGTAAATGTCCTGCCTTTTGTGCACTGAGGTGCACTCACGCACCTCAGTTTCTCCAGCTTGCAGTGTGGATTCTCCAGCCCGGCAGAGAGCAGCTTCACTCCCGGATCGTGGAGGTCATTCAGATCCAGGTCCAGCTCTCTCAGGTGTGAGGGGCTTGAGCTGAGGGCTGAGGCCAATGCACCACAGCAATTCTCTGTAAGGTAAGACTGCCACAGAATATCAAAGACTGCCACTCAATATCAAACTCATCTTCATTACAGACCCTCTCACTGTCCCCCTCTGTGATGTAGAGCTCTGTGGGAATACTGTTAAGAAGAGTTGGGTTTCCGTGCTTTGCAATCCCCTCCAATATGCTCTGAAACTTCGTCTTCAATTTGGATTTAAATGCCTCCTGTGCTGTTCGCAGACATTCAACTAGAGGAAGAATGAAGGAACATTAGCAATGAAACTCACATGGCTGGCTTACACAAGGAGTGAAACACTAAACTAATGAATTGTAATAAAAGCGGCTGAAAGTGTGTATTCTCTCCTCTGCAGGTAAAAAAATAATCTGCAAGAAAAAACAAGCTAATAGAGGCGACCTCAGAAATACATTTAGACAGTCAGGCTGAGTGTTAGCATGTTAGCATAAAAGATTATGATTTCCAGGAAAGGTCTTACTTGCCCTGTTTTCCATCTCCAGTTTATCATTCAGGTGCAGAGACTGTTGGGAAACATTGTTTATTTGACAAAAAATAAAGCACAATCAAGTCC
The DNA here is from genome assembly GCA_029706075.1 of Aldrovandia affinis. Taxonomy (NCBI): domain Eukaryota; kingdom Metazoa; phylum Chordata; class Actinopteri; order Notacanthiformes; family Halosauridae; genus Aldrovandia; species Aldrovandia affinis. Next base: position 303,535 of record JAINUG010000370.1, on the reverse strand, counting down.
AACTGACAGGTTTAGGGGGAAATGCTTAAATCTTAACTACAGCTCAACACACACACACGCACACGCACACACACACACACACACAAGACATCTCTGCTCCTCAAACCCTTTGACTGGTAAGATAATAAGGTTTGGGTTTTACCATTTTTATGACATCTTATTTTTATTTCTTTCTTTCTTTCCAATTTTACCTAGTTTTTCTCCCAAAATGGTAGCCAATTACTCCCACTGTGCTTAGTTCAATACCCTCCCTCGTAGTTCGCTGCCGTACTCCTGTGACTGGCAGTGACAATGGCGAAGCACTGCCTCCTCCGAGACAGCACTCGTCGTGCTGTTGACTGTAATTTCGGCACCCCAGAACCACTCCTGTGCACAGCGAACTGTGTCGGCTTCCCTCCCCGCTCCCTGGGGCGGACAGCCAATTGCAGCCCCGGTGGCACTCCCGGCCAGAGCCGACTCTGGTGCGACGGAAAAAACGTTGACACCACTAGACCATGCGGGAGGCCTATCAAAAGCAAAGACAGGCACAGAGTCAGATTGTGGTGATATTAAAATGGTGGCATGGGTGCATCATCACCTCCACCAATGTGTGCCTGCAGTGTTGCTGTGTAGTGCCTGTTGGATGTGGATGTGCATCTGCAGTAGGGGGCAGGTCAGACAGAATTTCACAGCTCTGAGCTTCCTCCCCAGAGCACAAATCACAGGCCACACCTCCAGGTCCAGGGACACTCCCACCACCAAACAGTAATCGAATGGTCCATGGACCAATCACTGTGGACTGACAGACAGCTGGGCCCTGGTGAAAGGCACAAAACTACCATAAGCCTCCACTCCTTACCAGTTGTTTTTTTTCAGCTGTCACTGATTTAGCACAGACTTGTGGGATTTAGAATTGAGGCTTTTTGGGGATATTTATTTCCTTATATTGTGTACATTCAATAAAAACATGCATTTAAAATTGGAAGATGGACTTGCTCATGAGTAGAAATAGTCATATTTGTCTGTCTTTGCTGGCTAGTTTGTTTTAAGAAGCCAGGTGGCTTTTTTTCCCCTGAACAAACGGTGTAGTGAGAGTTGTTGAACATTTGGGGCATTTTTGGAAGCGTGTCGTCATGGTTTTGGCCACTTTGACAGGCAGGTTATGTCACCTACCTACAGATTTGGACATTTTAGCCCAGCAATCATGATCCTCACTGCACTGCAGAACCACAGCGAGCAGTCTGTCCTGTCCGAGTTCACTGACCATTCCACAGTAATCTGTTTCCCACCAGAGCCTGTCTCAGACCATGACCACAGAAGCAACTCAGATCCCTGGTCAGTGTAACCACAGTTCATTGTCTTCTAATTGTTTATTTTTTTTCAATTAAGTGGTGTACAAAGTTTTTTCTTGAAATTAACAGTGCGTTGGTCACTGAATTAAACAACAGATGTTTAGGATGCAAAGAAACCGAAGAAAGAAAACTGATCTTTAAACGGATCTGGCCGATTAACCCCATTTACTGCGCCCTTTGTATTAACGAGATCAGTGGATCGGTTTTGAACAAAAATGTAATTTTTGTTTATGAAAAGTGAAAAGCACAATTCTATACATATCATTAGACCCATTTTTTACGGTAATTTGTGAGCTAGCAAACTTCATTCAACCTGTGTTTAAGAAAAAAACTAAGTTTGTATTGAGTTAGAGTCACCTGGAAGTAACAATTCCCCGAAAACAAAAGCGATTATTTTGCTAATTTGGTTTCACAAACTATGAATCTGGATAAAACTCATATGAATCTAATGCATAGTCATATAAACCCTTCAGTCTATTCTATACAGCTAACGTTAGCTATAGCCATGTCTCTATATCCGCGGCGTGTTAAAACCACGGCCAGCGTCGCTATAGATAATATAGTAGCTAGCTAGTGATCATGCACTTAGGTCAAATTCGTATTACTGAACAATCACCCGGAAGCCAGGGCAATTTCGTTATCACTGACCCCAAATTAGCTGCAGACGCTGTACTTATAGCAGGGGTGTCAAACTCATTCCATCGAGGGCCGAGTGTGTGCAGGTTTCTGTTGTAACCAATGCACTACACCAGGTGATTTCAATTAGGTTCCCTCCTTAGTTGAAGAAGTGAGCTAATTAGTGAAATCACCTGGTGTAGTGCATTGGTTACAACAGAAACCTGCATACACTCGGCCCTCGATGGAATGAGTTTGACACCTGTGACTTATAGGATTCGGTTACATTTCCTTGACAACGTGGTGCACATAAAACATTTATTTGGAACTTAGTGCTTCCCCTTATTCACCCACATTTCACATTACAGTTGCGGGGTTTCGCCCTCGCGAGCTCAGTGCTGCCACCTACGACACTGGAGGCTTAATGCATCAACAACAGTAGGCTCAATGCGTGACATCCATCGCAGTTTATGGAAAAGGCCAACAGCACAGGCCAGTGAACTCCCCGTGCTTATAGAACAGGCTCCGGAAACTTTTAAAATCAGATTCGTGTTGCTCACAGGCTCGGTCAATGCGTAATACAACCGGTAGCTCTCAGATTTAGCACAGCCACAGTGAAGTAAAGTATCCATCTCCCTGAAACTGCCCCCCCCAATGCTGGAACATCCCTCCAGTACTTTTACCAGGGGCGTGCACAGACATTTTGACGGGCAGTGGCTCAAGCCAAGAAAAAGGTTTTATAATGACAACGGCGATTTAATTAGGTTTAATGACAGTATTCATAATTATAACAATAACAGCAGCAGCAACAACACAATAATAATAATCATATTTATTTATTTGGTCCAGAGGGGCATTTCAGCCAAGGAGGGAAAAGGGGCAGTGACTCGAGTCACTGTATGGAGGATGTGAAAGCCATGTGATCTTTGTGATCCACAAAATGAGAGTCGGCATACAGTATCAGGACGTATACTTATACTGCATGCAATTCCATCTTACCACCACAGCACGGCAGTGTTGTCACATGTTCAATGTTGTTCCTCTTGTTTCTCGCAAAGTTCGTACAGTTGGAATTCTGGCAAAACTGCGGAATATCACGTCGTCTGTCTTTGCCATTTTCCACAGAGCCGGACTTTAATTTTTAACTGTATGGTTGTGTTTAACTCATTTTAAGTTGTGTCTTACTTTAATTGAATTTCGTCATTTCCTTTAGCTGTCTGCTTGGCTGTTAGACTTAACTTACTGTCCACAACTGTTTTAAGTATGGGCTTTGTGCTCGCGTATGTTCTCGGTGGATAACGCTCTGAACAATTTCCAGAAGGAGGCTGACGTCATGCTCACTGTCATCACTTGAGATGTTTAAAAAAAAGTCAAGTGTGGCATGCAACCTGAAACACGAAACAGCACCGGCTGAACCATGACCTCTCCATGATCTGGACCATGATCCAATCTCAAAAGCACACCTGTTCAGTCTCACAGAAGCAAAAGCCACGAAAAACCGCGCCAAAGAACTTCCCATTTGTACAGCCAAATTCTGCACAGCTTTGTGACATTTTTGCATTTTTGCAATTTCTGCGGAAAATCGTTCAGGAAACAATTGTGAAATTTTATGCAGAAATTTCCCTCGTTTATAACAAGCCAAATGTCACGAAAATCGGTTGAAAATTAAGCGAGTTACAGTGGATTTTATCAGGGGGAAGTCTGCGTCTCTCGATACACTTACGTTTGATTAAACGCGGATCTTCCCCGCCTCAGTATGGCGGCCGCGCAGACGTATTCGAACAAGGTGAATGAGGCATCTACGTATATATATCTATGGTCTCAACAACCAATTACCCAGTAATGTTAGCCAGGATCTCTAATCGATTTCAGATGGGCCCAGTCACGTGACTGAAGTTGACACAAACCTTTGCAGGTACAGCTCAAAACACAGTACATACAGTCCTGTCAAAAGCCACGTGACACAAGGAAAACTTTTAAGAGCTGTCTGTATTTTACAGCATGTTTATGGAAAGCTGACAGAATATCTAAAAAGCACATACAATTGTATGAAAAAAACATTTTATACACATATGTATAACTGGGCTTGTAACATTAAGGTTGCAGGTTCAATCCCCAGGTGGGACACTGCCGTTGTACCCTTGAGCAAGGTACTTAACCTGAATTGCTTCAGTTAATATCCAGCTGTATAAATGGATTGTATGTAAAGAAATGTAAACTGTAAGTCGCTCTGAATAAGAGCATCTGCTAAATGCCTGTAATGTACTGTAATGTAATGCATATGTGTACATCACGAACTGAGTAGTACAGCCATAAGAGAGAGAAAAACTAAAACAGTTGGGCTTTTAACCTCTCGTGACCTGGTCACACACCTCTGAGTGCAGAAACAGAGCTGATTGGTCAGTCAGCTTTGATACGGTCTGCTCTTTCCAGTCTAGCAGGACGACACTATTAGCATAGTAACAGTCACGGTGGGACCTACTCTGATTTGGTTTGTAAGCTGTCCGTCACTAGACTCCAGTGTCCCACCCACTGCGTCACTTTGGAATGTCTTCCCTCGATCCACCCCTGTTCTGCACATCACTGTCTGAGCACCGGTACCTGAGACGTCACATTAGTGACAGTGCTCGTTACAGCCCCCGATCCTTTGGCAGGCCCCGTGCATTCTAATGTGTGGCCTTGGCCCAGTGCACATATGCGTGTGTGCGAGAGAGAGTGTCTGTGTGTGTGTATGAGAGAGAGAGAGTGTGTGTGTGTGTGTGTGTCTGTGTGTGTATGAGAGAGAGAGTGTGTGTGTGTGTGTGCTCTGGCTGTGTGAGTATGTGTGTGTGTGTGTGTGCTCTGGCTGTGTGAGTGTGTGTGTGTGTGTGTGTGTGTGTGCTCTGGCTGTGTGAGTATGTGTGTGTGTGCTCTGGCTGTGTGAGTATGTGTGAGTGTGTGTGTGAAGGAGAGAGTGTATGTGTGTGAGCAAGTGAGTGTCTGTCTGTGTATGTGTGTGTGTGTTCTGGTTATGTGTGTGTGTGTGTGTGTGCTCTGGCTGTGTGAGTATGTGTGTGTGCTCTGGGTGTGTGAGTATGTGTGTATGTGTGTGTGTGTGTGTGTGTGTTCTCATTGTGGGTTCACTCCTCCTCACACAAAGTGGACCTGCTCCCAGCCCTTCCCCGAGTCACTGCGTCGCAGCTTCAGTCCTGACAGGATCTTGTGGGCGGTCCTCTGCTCCCCCGGCGGCCTCACTGACTGGCCCAGGCTCTGCGCGCCGCCCCGCAACCTGTTATTGGACTGATTGCTGTTCAGCTTGGCCAATGGGTCCACCTGATCCCCAGACTCCACCTCCTCCCCGTAAGGTTCAAATGTCCGACCGGCAACCAAAGCTGGTCCCGCAACATGCTCGGCGGCTGAGGGGAGATTCTGATTGGACGGCCGGGCAGTGGGGGCTTGTCCGTCCTGGCGGAGGAGGAGGAGGAGGGTGGTCTCGGCGGTGCTCCGTGGCCAGGGCTGGGCCTGTCTTTGGGCCCCCGACTCCGGCGAGGAGCTGCGACTGCTATCCGCGCTCTCCGGCCGCCCCCTGTCCCCCTCCTCCACGCGCCCCTGCCCCTCGTCCCCGACCGGGCGAACTCCCCCCAGTCCCCCTGCCCGCAGGCGCACGGCTGGGGTAGGCTGTCGCAGGTACTTGACGGGCAGCCGGCTGAAGTGGCCTCTCGGCTGGGTCCCCAGGGAGGCCTCCGGCTCACCGTAGGGGTCGCCCGGGGGAGGGGCCGCCATCTCCCTCACAGCCAGGACTGACAAGGGGCGGAGAAGAGAACGAAAGATCGAGGAATACAGAGGGAGGAGAGGGGAGGAGAAAGAAGAGGTGACGTTAGTAAACAGGCGACCAAATCCTAAGCATCAGTCCGAGGATACTCGGTGGAGACCGGTGTTTTTCTGGAGCGCAGCTGTGGCTGGAGACGATTAAAGGGAGGGTAGTTAGCTGGGACAGGTGAGCAGGCTTCTGCATGAGACACAGCGGGCACAGCGAGCGCAGGCCAAAAGACAGCGAATGCACTTATGCGGGCAGCAAGCCACCACAACCTCCTCCTCCCCTTCTACACCCCCCCTTCCATTGAAACCAATCAGGGTTTTTCCCCCTTTCCTGCAAAACCCCTCCTACCTGCTCTCTCATTGGCCTCAGGGCTGAGCTGGTCCACCGCCTCATTGGACGAAGACTTGTCCGATATATAGCCCTCGCTCGAGTCTCTCTTGATCGCCCGATTCTGTCGGAAGGACACAAAGCCTGGGTCACCTTGGCAACACACTAGGCAGGGCTTGTTGGGGAAATGGAAACTATGCAAGGGGGTTTGGGGTATAAGCTCTACAGAGGGCGTAAGGGGTAAAAACGCGATGGTCGGTGTGGGTGGATGCCATGGATTTAAATGGTGACGATCCATGTGATTCTGGATAGTTGACACTGTTCCCCCTGTGGCACTCTAAGTGCAGTTGTTTCTCTAAGGAGAGCGGTTGCTTTGCTGAAGAGCCAATCTTCTCCATCTGTGCTAGCAAAGTCTTGACACTTTCTCCTCCAGGTGAGAGTGGCTCCACAGTAGTTGGGGTGTGGCATTCAGGCCAAGGCTGGGGCACCACACCTGGGCTTGGTCCAAGGCTCCAATCCCAGGTCCAATTCCAGAGACAATTCAGTTGTACCATGACCAGCAAGGCACCGTGACCACAGGGTCTTCGGGGTCAAATCCAGCAGGGCGGCATACTGGCTACAGGATGTGACATCACTGATGCGCTTTGCCCGCGCAGCCAATGGGGACTGGGTTCGCGCCGACGCATTGGGATGAGGATAAAGCCGAACGTCCGTGTTGTGAAAGGACTGCGTCTCCACCCCCTCCCGTCTACACGTGGCCGGAGGCGGGGTGGGGGGGAGACGGGAGGAACAGGTGAACGCTCACAGCAAAGCCTTTGGGCCAGAGGCCAGGCGCAGGACGGTTCCCAGAATGCAGTGCAGGAAAAGCGAGAGTCGAAGGAAGAGGGGCACAGCGGGAAAGGACAGCCGGCGTGCTCTAATCTGCACGGAATCAGGGCTAATCCCCCACACCACCACCACCGCCCAAGCTCCCCACCCCTACCCCACCCGTGCCCGTTATGGCAACAGTTAATGTAACGGAGCAAAGCTGCTCAGAATGGCCTCTCCGGTGGACATGCCCCCAAACAAGATTAAACCGCCCAGATCAGAGTTGACGGGCTTGGAGCAGTGCTAAGCACTAAGCAACTAGAAAGCCACAGGTTCGAATCCTCCCAGCTCAGGCACTGCAGGTGCACCGTAGAGTGAGGTGTGTATCCTGGACAGGTGAGAATACAGGGGACACAGAACACGCGGGCGTATGGAAATGCAGGGCGTCACAACAAGCAGCAAGCGTCTTTATCATCTATGCCAAGTCTGCCTAAACCCAGCCCTGGGGAAACACAGTGTGCATATGAGTTTTTTGTTCCAACTGAAAATGCTATTTAGTCATAGTGTAATAAGCTCTTAGCTCACCGGTCATTTACAATAAGCTGACCTGTTTAGAGCACGTATGTGTAACCTCTTCATTCATTCAACCTAATGAGTCTTGACCCATTCTCGGGCAGCTAATTCACCGTGGCTGTTCCTTCAGAATAAAGTTATATTTGCTCAATTTATTGACTGATGGATAGAGGACATCGCACTGTGCTAAACGCTAACAGTGTGCACACCTCCTTGCTGAGGCTGACACCTTGCCGGAGCTAAGCAGACAGTGCAGATGACGATAAGCCCAATCTTATTTAAATCCATGTTTTCAGTTGCCTTGATTGATTGGAGAGATCAGGAACAAACACCAGCACACACAGTAGATCCCCAGGGCTGGTCGATGGACCCTGATGCAACCATGACCTTTGCTGTAATCAGTCTTACAATGAATGACGCAACTGCTACTTGAACTGGAGTCTGCTTAGGTGGAACTGCAGCCGTAGACTGAATAGTCGGAAGGCCTTTATTAGAGTTAGAAGACCTTCACTATCCCCAAAAGAGGGAAAGTCGTTTCCCTTTTTCGAGGGAGAACCAGGAGAATAAATATTAGCAGTATGAAGTAAGGTAACCCGCACACCATTATCGTTTAGAGCAGGCATGGGCAAACTACGGCCCGTCGGAAAAAAACTTGCGTAAAAAACATCTTACTATTCATGCTTTGGCAACCCCGGTCCCACACTTGCGTGCTTTGGCTACCCTTTAAAGGGCGAAAAGTTTTATGTAATGGCTTTTACATGTAATTTATATTAGTTCACACAAACACTCTCCATCCATCTGCTACTGGCCCGGCCCATCTGTCAAATTTTAAAACCCATTATGGCCCCTGAGTCAAAAAGTTTGCCCACCCCTGGTTTAGAGGCAGTCCCTCCTCCACAGAGGAAGTACACACGCCGCGATTAGAGAGACGTACATGCATGCATCGTGACGTACCGCGCCAAGTGCCCAAGAGCGACAACGAAAGTTGTTACCTCCATGGAGCGCGGCCGGTCACGGGACGGCGTGTCGGGGCGCGCGGGCGTGCCGCTCGCTTCGCCGGGGCCGTCGGCCGGCCTCGGGGGGGTGGCGGGCAGGGGCGCGGTGGGAGCGGGAGGGGGCGGGGTGCAGGGCCTCTGCTGGGTGGCGAAGATGGTGGCGTGGTGAGTGACGAGGAACTCCACCAGCAGGGCCTGGTAACTGGTCTCCAGCAGGGCGGTCATGGGCATGTCCCCGGACACCAGGCGGCGCAAGAGAGTAGGGCCAAACACGATTCCCAAGTTCCCCACAGACATCTTGTTTTCCTCGTATTGCTCTGAAACTCTGGGGGCAAAGGGGGGGAGAGAGAGGAATGACAATGCGTTTGGGTTGGAATTGCGCAGGCGAACGTTCGGGCGATGTAGCGTGTTCTACCTGTGCAGGTGAACAATCGCGTGATGTAGCGTGCTCTACCTGTGCAGGTGAATGACCATGTGATGCAGAGTGCTGTAGTTGTACGGGGGTAGTCTTCTCAGCAGTTCCCGCAAGCTGTGCGCGATGTCCTCCACTATCCCAGGAGTCTGTGCGTTGGGCTCCTTCTCGCTCAGCCGCTGCATCTCCTTGCCCAGCGTGATGAAGTCATTGTAAAGGTCAAAGGTCAGCAATGGCTCAGGGAGCTACCAGAGGGGGAAAAAACAGAGTGCGGTCAGAAATGGGGATGTGGTCGTTCCATTCAAACAAGTCGAGAAGACTGTTTCTATTGTTCGGCTGGGCCAGTGTGTTTATGGATACAAACACTGAGTCAGGAATCACAACCACATGACAAGCAGCCACGGCAACCATTTCGGAAGGGCCACCTTCATCGTACTGTACCTCCTTGAAGAAGTGCTTCAGCGCAGAGGTGATGTCGTGAGGCGAAAGGTCCGAGAGGTCGACCTGGTCTCCCTGAGTCTCAAAGGCCTGGCACAGCTTCTGCATCCGCGGCTTAGAGCCACTGACCCGATATACCCCCTGCAGGAGAGAGAGAGAGAGAGAGAGAGAGAGAGAGAGAGAGAGAGAGAGATGGGGAAGGACAGGGAGGAAGAGAAAGAGGGAGACAGTAAGAGGAAAGACAGAAAGAGAGAGAGGGGAAGAGAGAAATTAAGAGAGCTAGTTGAACTCTTACAGTTCTTACAGAAGCAGTGTCTAGTTGGTATCCATGGTGAGGACTGTGGGAGGGAACTATAAACTCTATGACCATTCTGGGCCATTCTGAGCCATCCCCAGCCACCCCAAACCCTCTGCAGGGTAGTTCATGAGTTCACTTTCCCCACCCAGGAGAACTGACCTGCCCCCATCCCCTCCTCCTACCCCATATCCAGGTATGTTTACCTGCCCCCTCCCCCTACCCCATAATCCAGATGTGTTTACCTGCCCCCTCCCTCCTACCCCATAATCCAGGTGTGTTTACCTGCCCCCTCCCCCTACCCCATAATCCAGGTGTGTTTACCTGCCCCCCTCCCTCCTACCCCATAATCCAGGTGTGTCTACCTCCCCCCCCCCCCTACCCCATAATCCAGGTGTGTCTACCTGCCCCCTCCCTCCTACCCCATAATCCAGGTGTGTCTACCTGCCCCCTCCCTCCTACCCCATAATCCAGGTGTGTCTACCTGCACGGTCAAGGCCCGACTCTCGATCTCGGCCGTGCAGTGCTGCACCAGGAAGGGCACCTCCTCCTCGTGTTGCCGTGGGAACTGGGAGAATTCCACCCCAAACAGCGCCCCCTTCCTGTTCTCACACTCCAGATGACACACCTCCAGGCACTTCCTGTGGACTGCCAGGCCGCACTTGAGGGAGAAAGGGAAGAGGGTCAAATCAGCAGGGGGTGCTCACATTCTGCCGTGCGTCTGTCTCTGTCTGTCTCTGTTTCTCTGCTTATCTCCCTGCCTGACTGACTGACTGCCTGACAGTGTTTACTGTGTTGACTATCTGTTTGTCCTTGTCTCAAGACTTTCTTTGTCTGTATGTGTGTATTTATCGGTCAGAAAGCATCGCTGTACTTCCTCTTTGGTTACATTCATCACAATATTACATCAATGACAAAGTTTTTTTTTTTTAAATAACAAAGAATTCAACATACACTACCGGTCAAAAGTTTTAGAACACCCCCATTTTCCAGTTTTTACTGAAATTTAAGCAGTTCAAGTCCAGTGAATAACCTGAAATGGTAACCTAAAAGGTATTAGTTTACCATTTACCTTTGTACCATTTCAGTAAAAACTGGAAAATGGGGGTGTTCTAAAACTTTTGACCGGTAGTGTTTATACAAAGTACACAATTTATGTATAATTCTGTAATATAAGCAAATAAATGCGTAACAAATTCAAATAAAACCTCTATCTCCCTCTCTCTCACCTCCTCACACTCGATGCCATTGACCAGGATGAAATTGTCACACTGTCTGCACTTGCCCATCTTGCTCTTCATCTTTCTTAGACTGTGAGTGAGTGCAGCTCTGGACGGGGTGCGCACTTTGCACACGTTCCCTAACGGCCCGTTACCCTCAGCTCCCAGGTCAACAGATTCTGATGGGAAAATGAGATACAGTGACGTGTATAAATTACAGATGATACTAAGATTAGGTTTTTTTCCTCTCATTTCAAGATTTTTTTTTTTTTTTTCAAGATACCTAAGGCAAATTAAGAACATTGGGGAAAACAGAAATAATAGAGAAAAAACTAATCTTCAGAGAACACAAAAGAATATTATTAGAATGTAGACTTAAAATACAATTAAAAATATGGCAATGATTTTTTACAATCACAGCATCCGATGCTCTTCATTAAAAAGCCAGCTATAATAATATAATATAATATAAGCCATTTAGCGGACGCTTTTATCCAAAGCGACAGTAGTGAATGCATACATTTTTCAGTGTATGTGGTCCCAGTAGGAATCGAACCCACAACCTCAGCGTTGCCAACGCCATGCTCTACCTACTGAGCCACACAGAACCACTAAACACAAAGGATAAATTGATTTTAAAAATGTCCAGTTTTCCCAAGGGGAATTTAAATGTTCCAGGTACTGAGACCCATCAAGACCATCTTAGCAACATACAAATACTCAACAGAGCAATTATAATGGGGAAAATAAGGGACACAATTTTGTTCCAGTTTCTGCACTGGGCAGATGACTACACTGCCATATTTTATGATGGATGTAGAGTGTCTTGTTGATAGTTCATAAGACCAATAACATTACATTATTACATTACAGGCATTTAGCAGACGCTCTTATCCAGAGCGACTTACAGTTTACATTTCTTTACACTCCATTTATACAGCTGGATATTAACTGAAGCAATTCAGGTTAAGTACCTTGCTCAAGGGTACAACGGCAGTGTCCCCACCTGGGGATCGAAACTGCAACCTTAACGTTACAAGCCCAGTTCCCTAACCATTATACCACACTGACTGCCAATAAAAGTCATAATATGTGACCCTCTGTACCCATTGGTCTTCACAGCTGTCACTCACCAGTCTCATGCCACGCCCCTGGGTCTTTCTCATCCAGATCATCTGACGACATGGTACCAGTAGAGGGCGCTTTGGGGAGCTTGCGATTCCCATGGGCTGGACAGCAGTGTGCATGCGCAGGTCAGAGCCAAGTGGAAAAACAAGGGACAGGGATATTTAATTCCCCTTTCCAGTACAAGCACTATACTTTACTGAAACACATGTTGCCTGCAGCTCTCCGATTGGCTGAACTTCGAGGAATGACTTGAGGAATGCACAAATGGAAGAACAGGCTGATGCCTGATTCATCGCGGCGCGGACATATTGGTAAACAAGTGAATAGTTCTGAGAAATAAAAAAAAGATGAGGTTCCTCCTCTGTGCAGATGACCGGTGTAATGGCGAATTTTAAACGAAATTTCTTTCTAGTGTCTGAAGGGGGAGGATTCCAACGCACATTTCCAAAATGAAGAGAAATCCAAAATGTTTTACCATTTGTTTTAGTATAGAAGTATAGAACAGTGTGGTTAAAAACTGCATGTGCTCCCCACTGAAACACTAGTCCCAATCCCTCCGTCATGCCCCCTGGCCATATAATTGTCAGGAACAAATCAGAAACAATGGGGTGGGGCAGAGAGGTGGAAAACTAAGGTAGGTATGGGGGAGAAACGGAGCAAAAACAAATAATGCTTAACATAACATCAATTAGCATGGGCTTGGCTATGCTGGAGAAATAGTGTCAGATCTGGGCCCTGACCAGGTTTTAAAAAACATCCAGATACCAGGTTGAGAAATACATTTTAAAATTAGGTAAAAACCTGTGAATGAACTGAAAGAAAATGCATTATGGGCTTTCTATACCAGAGAGATAAATAGTACTTAACAGTACATTACTAATTACAATTTAGCTATTGCATTTGGATCTACATGGCAGTGAAGTGGGGAGCAAATGACAGAACAAGATTTGTCAATATTCCACAAGAATCCAATCTAAAGACTGCATGCAGAACTTAAGTATTTATAAAGTATCTTGCCAGTTCAGTAGAAAAGTTCAAAGTTCAAAAGAGGGAGAGTGAGTGAGTGAGAGGCTGATCCTCACCTGGGCTGGACAGAGACTCCAGACTTCCCCCAATGCTCTCACTGTCGCTGTACCCCATTTTCCCTGCACACAACACAAACACAGCTCAACAACTACACAATACAACACAGCATTCATCCACTACACAACACAAACACAGCTCAACAACTACACAATACAACACAGCATTCATCCACTACACAACACAAACACAGCTCAACAACTACACAATAAAACACAGCATTCATCCACCCCACAATACAGCACACAACTCACCCACTATAGAACAGAGCACACATCTCATCCACTTAACCACACACACACACACACACACACACACACACACACACACACACACACACACACACACACACACACACACACACACACACACACACACACACACACACACACACACACACACACACACACACACACACACACCTCACCTGTTACACAGCACAACACACAGCTCTACAAGTGCCCTACAACACACAGTGCACACACACACCGGCACAAACAGATGACGCAAGATCACGGGAAACGCACAGAACAGCACCGCAACACAGCACGCGATTCACGCACAGGCACGACAGCGCAGCGCTGCGCCGTACAATTGACCAAACAGAACACAAGCTCAACGCAGATTGCAGTGCAAAACTGTTTAGCGTAAATGTGCAATAAGCACACAGAACAGCTCCAGAGGAATGAGGGGGGCATACTGCTCTCGCTGGGGTTGGTGACGCGCTTCAGCAGCGCCTCGTCCAGCAGGTGGGAGTCCTGTGCCGTGCTGAGGGGGTTGCTCGTCTTGCGGCGACTAGTAGGCGATCTGAGGGAGGCAGAAAGGGTTATTTCAGCGTGCTTCACAGCATAATGGCACCGCATCGGTAACTTATACACTGCACTCACAGAGTAAAGTGATACCATATACCCCATCACTCACAGAGTAAAGTGATACCATATACCCCATTACTCACAGAGTAAAGTGATACCATATACCCCATCACTCAAAGAGTAAAGGCATGCAGTTTACAGTATACCTCATCACCCAGAGTAAAGTGATACCAACCCATCAACACAGAGTAAAGTGATATTATACCCCATTACTCACAGAGTGTGCTCTACCAACTGAGCCATGCAGAGAACCACATAGTGGCACTCACAGAGTAAAGTGATACCATATACCCCATCACTCACAGAGTAAAGTGATACCATATACCCCATCACTCACAGAGTAAAGGCCATGCAGTGATACCATATACCCCATCACTCACAGACAACATAAGGAAAGAGATGCCAATGATGTTTACCTACTCCCATGTCAAGTATGTAGGTCTGAACCAGCAGCTATAGGGCCCAGCCATCCCCTTTATCGACTGGCCCTCTCAGTTTATGTGTGAGTGAAGCAGCATCTATTTATAAGTATTGGAGTGTATTTCTGCTTGTGCAGTGCAGTACCTCCATTTCTAAGTATTTCTGCACTACTGTCCCTTAGACAGCCACACCAGTCTTCTCTGAACCTGTTAATGACTTGAGTGGATTAATTTCTTAAGAATAGCAGGCTTGGTATGTGACCATGTGGTCACCGTGCTCAGTCAGAGAGGATCTGTCGCGTTAGCGGCGCTACAGGAACTGGTCCGCCTGCTTCGGCTTGTTTACAAGTTTGCGGTATGACTAACGCTTTTATGAATTGCGAGACGCGTGGGCACGTCGAGTTGAGTGAAGCCGAGGGACATTTTACTTTGAGTTTTACCTCAGAATTTGTACATGAGGACTTTGGATTTCAAGGACCAAACTCATGTCCATACTGGTTAGCTAGAGCCAACTGAACAACATGAAATAAAACACATTTTAACACCCAGGATTCACAGTGACCACATGTGTATGCACACTAGTTTAACGTCCCGGTAGTCCGACGTTCATTCGCTGCCACTGCTGCCCGGCAACGACGCTTGTTTTGACAGGAAGTGTTCCTGTGTGAGAGCGCCCCCCTGACCCTGGTCACTCACCTCCTGCTCTGCGGGGTGTACTCCTCGAAGCTGAAGGTCTGCTGCGGCCGCGGGGTGAGGCGGCGGTCGAGGATGTAGTGCAGGTACGGCTCGCCGGGCTCGCACGGCCGGCACGTCAGCTCCAGGTTGCGGTACCCCACTGGCACCGACTCCGTCTGCTGCCGCTGGTAGTAGAACATGTTGACTGTGACCTGAGCGCATGGCAAAGGGAGGAAATCGTTAGGATCCTTTTACAAAGAGTGAGTCTTCTCCCTTTCACCTCCCGGAGGCAGACCCCTTACCTTCCCCCACACTCGACAGGAGCATCAAATCCCCTCCAGCCACCTCCTCCTACACTGTGTCCCTCCCCTACAGCCACCTCCTCCTCCTACACTGTGTCCCTCCTGTACACCCACCTCCTCCTACACTGTGTCCCTCCTGTACACCCACCTCCTCCTACACTGTGTCCCTCCCCTACACCCACCTCCTCCTACACTGTGTCCCTCCCCTACACCCACCTCCTCCTACACTGTGTCCCTCCCCTACAACCACCTCCTCCTTCACTGTGTCCCTCCCCTACACCCACCACCTCCTACACTGTGTCCCTCCCCTACAACCACCTCCTCCTACACTGTGTCCCCCCTACCCCACCTCCTCCTACACTGTGTCCCTCCCCTACAGCCACCTCCTCCCACACTGTGTCCCTCCCCTACAGCCACCTCCTCCTACACTGTGTCCCTCCCCTACAGCCACCTCCTCCTACACTGTGTCCCTCCCCTACACCCACCTCCTCCTTCACTGTGTCCCTCCCCTACACCCACCTCCTCCTACACTGTGTCCCTCCCCTATACCCACCTCCTCCTACACTGTGTCCCTCCCTTACACCCACCTCCTCCTTCACTGTGTCCCTCCCTTACAGCCACCTCCTCCTTCACTGTGTCCCTCCCCTACAGCCACCTCCTCCTACACTGTGTCCCTCCCTTACAGCCACCTCCTCCTACACTGTGTCCCTCCCCTACACCCACCTCCTCCTACACTGTGTCCCTCCCCTACAGCCACCTCCTCCTACACTGTGTCCCTCCCCTACAGCCACCTCCTCCTTCACTGTGTCCCTCCCCTACAGCCACCTCCTCCTACACTGTGTCCCTCCCGTACACCCACCTCCTTCAGCACTGTGTCCCCCGCACAGATGAGTTTGCGGATGTGGGCGATGATTCGCTCTTTCACTTTTTTCAGCTCGTCCTGGTGTATGTTGGCGTCACAGACACACTGTCTGTACTGCGTCTCTGCTTCCCTCACCTGGGCACACACACACACACACACACACACAAAGACCATTATTAGCATACTCACACACACACTCTCCCACACACACACACACACACACACGCACAATCTGAGTGGAATCCATACACACTGATCACTTATTAATGCACATTCATTTCCAGTTACATGCTTATTCATCAGCACTATACAATATTCATTACAAATTCATATCAATATGATATTGTGTGTAGAGACAGTATGTCCAGCTCTTTGTGCTTTAAGCTGAAAACACTGTCCCTGTTCCTGAGCACTCACCATCATCATAATCATCATCATCATCATCATCATCACCATCACCACCACCATCATCATCACCATCATCATCATCATCATCATCATCATCATCATCACCATCACCACCATCATCACCATCATCATCATCATCATCATCATCATCATCATCACCATCACCATCACCATCACCATCATCATCATCATCACATCATCACCATCATCACCACCACCACCATCATCATCATCATCATCATCATCACCACCACCATCATCATCATCATCATCATCATCATCACCATCATCATCATCATCATCATCACCACCACCATCACCACCACCATCATCACCACCACCATCACCACCACCATCATCATCATCATCATCATCATCATCACCATCACCATCACCACCACCACCATCATCATCATCATCATCATCATCATCATCATCATCACCACCATCACCATCATCATCATCATCATCATCATCATCATCATCATCATCATCACCATCACCACCACCATCATCATCATCATCATCATCATCACCACCACCATCATCACCATCACCATCACCATCATCATCACCATCACCATCACCACCACCACCATCACCATCCCCAGCAGCACCAGGAGGAAGCAGAGGGGTCCTCCCTCACCTTGGTCAGTGCCTCATCCTTGGACTTTCTCCTCTTGTCCAGGGTCTTGTACCCTCCGGCGCCCTCCTCCCCCGCCTTGGCCTTCTCCAGGTCCTCGCTGCGCTGTGTGTACTGCTGACGCGCCTTCTTCAGAGCCACCAGCACCTCGTTCTGCAGCCAGAGCACAGCGTCAACACGCACGCACAGCACGCACGGCACAGCACAGCGTCAACACACACACTCACACAGAGCAGCAGAGCGTCAGCACTCACACACACACACACAGAGCAGCACAGCGTCAGCACGTACGCACACACACACACAGGGCAGCACAGCGTCAACACGCATGCACACACACACACACGGCACAGCACAGCATCAGCACGGCACAGCGTGCAACACACACACTCACACAGCGTCAACACACACACTCACACAGCGTCAACACACACACTCACACAGCACAACAGTGTCACACACACACACACAGCACAGCGCAGCGTCAACACACACACTCACACAGCACAGCACAGTGTCAACACACACACTCACACAGCACGGCACAGCATCATCACACACTCACCCAGCACAGCGTCATTACACTGTGCTAAAAACAATTATGAAAATAGCAACGTCGGCTAACCTTTTTTTTCCCCTAATATGCTTTCTGTACCATCAAAACAGGGCCCAGTGTGTGAAGGATAGGCAGACACAAAGACAGGCAGGCACACAGACAGACGGACGGAAAGACAGATGTTTACCATCTTCCTCTGTTCTTTGCTCCACTGCTCCTTGAACTCTCTGCGCCACTTTTCAATCTCGTTCCTCTTGGCCGCCAGAGCCTGAGAGACAAAGACAGAGTATCAGTGTGATCCTGGGAGGGACCTCATCTCTTTGTCGCCCCCTGCTGGTGAATGTAGTGTCTCTCTCTAGCCCCCTGCTGGTGAGTGTAGTGTCTCTTCTCTCTCTCGCCCCCTGTTGGTGAGTGTAGTGTCTCTTTGTCGCCCCCTGTTGGTGAGTGTAGCGTCTCTCTCTCTCTCTCTCTCTCTCGACCCCTGTTGGTGAGTGTAGTGTCTCTCTCTTGCCCCCTGCTGGTGAGTGTAGTGTCTCTCTCTCTCTCTCTCGCCCCCTGTTGGTGAGTGTAGTGTCTCTTTGTCGCCCCCTGTTGGTGAGTGTAGTGTCTCTCTCTCTCTCCCCTGTTGGTGAGTGTAGTGTCTCTCTCTTGCCCCTTGGTGGTGAGTGTAGTGTCTCTCTCTGGCCCCCTGCTGGTGAGTGTAGTGTCTCTCTCTCGCCCCCTGTTGGTGAGTGTAGTGTCTCTCTCTCGCCCCCTGCTGGTGAGTGTAGTCTCTCTCTCTCGCCCCCTGCTGGTGAGTGTAGTGTCTCTCTCTCGCCCCCTGCTGGTGAGTGTGGTGTCTCTCTGTCGCCCCCTGCTGGTACCTGGTAGCAGCGCTGCTGCAGCAGTTCTCCAGTCTGCCTGCTATTCGTGCTGCTCTTCACATCGTGTTCCAGAGCCATGGTGTAGATGTACTGCAACGGCATCATGTCCTGCGGAGAGAGACAGGGTCACACACACACACACATACACACACACACACACACTAGGGTGACCAGATGTGTCCCGCATTGTCCAGGGACAGGCCTGCCTTTTGACTCATGGCGCTGTGTCCAGCAACGACAGACATTGTCCCGCATTTAACATAAGATTATAACATAACAGATATTATTTCCCCCCCACTCAACAATATCATCAGCACCCCCCCATGTAAACAAACATCACACTCACTCACACACTCACTCACTCACTCACTCACTCACTCACTCACTCACTCACTCACTCACTCACTCACTCACTCACACACTCACACACACACACACACACACATTTGAATGGTGACAGTGACAGAGAGAGGACAGGGGTTCATACCTGCTGTGCGACACAGGACCGGGCTGCTTCTGCAGCCTTCATGATGTTCTTGGCAAACTCTTGTTCTGTAGGAGGAGAGTGACATCACTGAGCTCAAATTCCATTGGACAGAGCCCAGCTCCACCTAAAACATGACATTACATTACAGGCATTTAGCAGACGCTCTTATCCAGAGCGACTTACAGTTTACATTTCTTTACATACAATCCATTTATACAGCTGGATATTAACTGAAGCAATTCAGGTTAAGTACCTTGCTCATTGGGATTGAACCTGCAACCTTAACATTACAAGCCCAGCTCCCTAACCATTATACCACCACCACCAAAATCATACTGGCCCCCAAAGGGTTCAACTGCACTAATCTGAGCTGGGTGGAGCTGGCGGTTCTCGCAGGGCCACAGACCTGTGGCTAAAGTGTGCTTGCCGACAGTCCTCTGTGTTCCAGTTACTGTAAGCCTATTTCAGTTTCACGTGCGCACACCCTCTCAGACACACTCTGTTCTACGTGAAGCACCGATGCCTCGGCCATCATCTGCTCGATGTGACGAGCGAGTGTAAGCCACGCCGATCCCATTTTAAACACACACTAATGCATTACTGCTGCTCTGACCACTGCTCCACACTGACCACTGCTCCACACTGCAGCCCCGACCACTGCTCCACAATGACAACTATTCCACACTTACTACTGTTGTGCACTGCTGCTCTGACCGCTGCACCTCACTGGCATGGCGGCAGTGTGGTATAATGGTTAGGGAACTGGGCTTGTAATGTTAAGGTTGCAGGTTCAATTCCCAAGGTGGGGGCACTCTCCCTCTCTCCCTCTCTCCCTCTCTCCCTCTCTCCCTCTCTCCCTCTCTCCCTCTCTCCCTCTCTCCCTCTCTCCCTCTCTCCCTCTCTCCCTCTCTCCCTCTCTCCCTCTCTCCCTCTCTCCCTCTCTCCCTCTCTCCCTCTCTCCCTCTCTCCCTCTCTCCCTCTCTCCCTCTCTCCCTCTCTCCCTCTCTCCCTCTCTCCCTCTCTCCCTCTCTCCCTCTCTCCCTCTCTCCCTCTCTCCCTCTCTCCCTCTCTCCCTCTCTCCCTCTCTCCCTCTCTCCCTCTCTCCCTCTCTCCCTCTCTCCCTCTCTCCCTCTCTCCCTCTCTCCCTCTCTCCCTCTCTCCCTCTCTCCCTCTCTCCCTCTCTCCCTCTCTCCCTCTCTCCCTCTCTCCCTCTCTCCCTCTCTCCCTCTCTCCCTCTCTCCCTCTCTCCCTCTCTCCCTCTCTCCCTCTCTCCCTCTCTCCCTCTCTCCCTCTCTCCCTCTCTCCCTCTCTCCCTCTCTCCCTCTCTCCCTCTCTCCCTCTCTCCCTCTCTCCCTCTCTCCCTCTCTCCCTCTCTCCCTCTCTCCCTCTCTCCCTCTCTCCCTCTCTCCCTCTCTCCCTCTCTCCCTCTCTCCCTCTCTCCCTCTCTCCCTCTCTCCCTCTCTCCCTCTCTCCCTCTCTCCCTCTCTCCCTCTCTCCCTCTCTCCCTCTCTCCCTCTCTCCCTCTCTCCCTCTCTCCCTCTCTCCCTCTCTCCCTCTCTCCCTCTCTCCCTCTCTCCCTCTCTCCCTCTCTCCCTCTCTCCCTCTCTCCCTCTCTCCCTCTCTCCCTCTCTCCCTCTCTCCCTCTCTCCCTCTCTCCCTCTCTCCCTCTCTCCCTCTCTCCCTCTCTCCCTCTCTCCCTCTCTCCCTCTCTCCCTCTCTCCCTCTCTCCCTCTCTCCCTCTCTCCCTCTCTCCCTCTCTCCCTCTCTCCCTCTCTCCCTCTCTCCCTCTCTCCCTCTCTCCCTCTCTCCCTCTCTCCCTCTCTCCCTCTCTCCCTCTCTCCCTCTCTCCCTCTCTCCCTCTCTCCCTCTCTCCCTCTCTCCCTCTCTCCCTCTCTCCCTCTCTCCCTCTCTCCCTCTCTCCCTCTCTCCCTCTCTCCCTCTCTCCCTCTCTCCCTCTCTCCCTCTCTCCCTCTCTCCCTCTCTCCCTCTCTCCCTCTCTCCCTCTCTCCCTCTCTCCCTCTCTCCCTCTCTCCCTCTCTCCCTCTCTCCCTCTCTCCCTCTCTCCCTCTCTCCCTCTCTCCCTCTCTCCCTCTCTCCCTCTCTCCCTCTCTCCCTCTCTCCCTCTCTCCCTCTCTCCCTCTCTCCCTCTCTCCCTCTCTCCCTCTCTCCCTCTCTCCCTCTCTCCCTCTCTCCCTCTCTCCCTCTCTCCCTCTCTCCCTCTCTCCCTCTCTCCCTCTCTCCCTCTCTCCCTCTCTCCCTCTCTCCCTCTCTCCCTCTCTCCCTCTCTCCCTCTCTCCCTCTCTCCCTCTCTCCCTCTCTCCCTCTCTCCCTCTCTCCCTCTCTCCCTCTCTCCCTCTCTCCCTCTCTCCCTCTCTCCCTCTCTCCCTCTCTCCCTCTCTCCCTCTCTCCCTCTCTCCCTCTCTCCCTCTCTCCCTCTCTCCCTCTCTCCCTCTCTCCCTCTCTCCCTCTCTCCCTCTCTCCCTCTCTCCCTCTCTCCCTCTCTCCCTCTCTCCCTCTCTCCCTCTCTCCCTCTCTCCCTCTCTCCCTCTCTCCCTCTCTCCCTCTCTCCCTCTCTCCCTCTCTCCCTCTCTCCCTCTCTCCCTCTCTCCCTCTCTCCCTCTCTCCCTCTCTCCCTCTCTCCCTCTCTCCCTCTCTCCCTCTCTCCCTCTCTCCCTCTCTCCCTCTCTCCCTCTCTCCCTCTCTCCCTCTCTCCCTCTCTCCCTCTCTCCCTCTCTCCCTCTCTCCCTCTCTCCCTCTCTCCCTCTCTCCCTCTCTCCCTCTCTCCCTCTCTCCCTCTCTCCCTCTCTCCCTCTCTCCCTCTCTCCCTCTCTCCCTCTCTCCCTCTCTCCCTCTCTCCCTCTCTCCCTCTCTCCCTCTCTCCCTCTCTCCCTCTCTCCCTCTCTCCCTCTCTCCCTCTCTCCCTCTCTCCCTCTCTCCCTCTCTCCCTCTCTCCCTCTCTCCCTCTCTCCCTCTCTCCCTCTCTCCCTCTCTCCCTCTCTCCCTCTCTCCCTCTCTCCCTCTCTCCCTCTCTCCCTCTCTCCCTCTCTCCCTCTCTCCCTCTCTCCCTCTCTCCCTCTCTCTCTCTCTCTCTCTCTCTCTCTCTCTCTCTCTCTCTCTCTCTCTGTGTGTGTCTGTCTCTCTCCGCTCCCCTCCACACACACACACACACTCACACACACACACACACTCACACACACACACACACACACTCACACACACACACACTCACACACACACACACACTCACACACACACACACACACACACTCACACACACACACACACTCACACACACACACACTCACACACACACACACTCACACACACACACACACACACACTCACACACACACACACACACTCACACACACACACACACACTCACACACACACACACACTCACACACACACACACTCACACACACACACACTCACACACACACACACTCACACACACACACACACTCACACACACACACACTCACACACACACACACTCACACACACACACACTCACACACACACACACACACTCACACACACACACACTCACACACACACACACTCACACACACACACACTCACACACACACACACTCACACACACACACACACACACTCACACACACACACACTCACACACACACACACACACACACACACTCACACACACACACACTCACACACACACACACACACACACTCACACACACACACACACACACACTCACACACACACACACTCACACACACACACACTCACACACACACACACTCACACACACACACACTCACACACACACACACTCACACCACACACACACACACACCTTGCAGCGTCCCGAGCCTTGCTCCTCTGCGTCACCCACGCCCACTGCTCCTGCTTTCCCTTCCCCTGCCCTCCGGCCCAACGTGCCCCAGCGTTTTCACTTCTCTCATTCAGGAACAAAAGGAAATTGTGTCTTTAAAAAGTCATTCTCTCTCTTCCACGGAATACAGCCCCCCCCTCCCTCGGTGATGCCCAGTTCTGTAATCCAGTAGAACGCACAGCAACCCCCGCGTCCTGAGCACAGCTTCTCTTACAAACAAAATCACAGTGTGACACAACCAAATCCTCCAGAAATGCCTTGAGTCTACCACACATGGCTAATCTGATCCCTCTCTCTCGCTCTCCCTCTCTCTCTCTCTCACTCTCTGCCTCTCTCAATTCAAATTAATTCGATGCGCTTTATTGGCATGACACGCAGTATCCTATGACTGGGTACCTTACAAAAAATCTAAAAACAACAAGAAATAAACATTTAAACCCAAAGACATATATGAAAGTTAAACATTTCAATTATTATGATGATTCTTGTCAATGTATATTGACATGAGTTGTATCTTATTTTGTGTCTTTTTTTGTGTCAGCCTTTTTTCAGTTGC